>WNGS01007254.1:0-16469 GCA_020271785.1 Procambarus virginalis
ATACCTATAATTATATTAATATCAAGTTGACAACACAACTCGGGTTGTCATGAATACTGCATAAAAATATGTACTTGCTAGGTTGTAATATATGTTCAACTCTAGACAAGTGTAAAAATTCTTACCCTTACACCAGGTTAGCACAATAAATTAAACTAGGTTGCTGTACACACCAGCCCAAAATGTCCTACCCTTGTGCAAGAATTTCCTTTAAATAATGTGACATGCAGTAAATGTTTATGTTAATGGTGCAATATTAAAGTAAAGTAATGTTTTATATACTTAAATTACAAAAACATTTATAAGTAACTTATAAGTAAAGTAGCCTCTTATCAACCTCTTGTAATGAAAAAGCACAATTCTTCTTTTGGCACAGCCGCAGAAAAATATTAGTGCTTGTTTTAAGTTCTGTTTGCTATGAGATTGAAAAGTTAGGCTAAAAAAATGTACATATATAGCAATGTCTTTCTGCTATAATTAATGTATTTATATAATAATGTAATATTGCACTAATGTTATATATATCAGGATCTTATATCTAGGTGCAATGTACCTACTGGTTAACTGTAATAATCATCTAGGTTGAAAGGACCAATAATATGTGGTAAAATTCCAGGCAATATATCCCTTTTGATTGACTTCAATAAATAAAGTTTATCTTATTTATATTCTTAGTAAGTAAGAATTAATTGAGTGGACTGTATGTAATTTTTAAAACTGCCTGAAATTAACTCACATACCTGGGAAGACAATTTGTAGCTTAAACCACTAAGATGGTTCCTTCTTAAACTACCAATTGTTTACCTAAGTTTAATTTTATATCATACCACATATGGTGGTCTAATCTACTATTATTTCAATAATTATTACTAGTTTATGAACACTACTTCTACAATAACTAGAATGGGCTTAGCTGAGCTTGTAGTATGGGCCTGCTAAGGCTGTGTAGTTTTAGCATCAAATGGGTGTGGCCCTGCGCCTCTGGGTGCCACGTAATGGCGGCTGTGGGAGGCTACAAGCGTTGGCAAACAGCTAGGTTAATTATGTGTATGGGCCAACTGTCTGCACAGCATCTTGCTATTCAAATCACAATTTACCTGTATGGAATACAAGGAGTAAATAACAGTTCCCTAAATATATCTATTACAGGTGTGACATGAAATGTGAGGGCTGTAAACTGGGGAACACTCACATTGTGGTGGTGTTATTCATTCATTGTAACCGCCTCTACCCATTGAATCAAAAATGTGCACAAAGTTGATATACAATACTTGGTAAGACGGATACGGTCGTTGCTGTGATGCTGATAGGCTGTGTTGCTGGTTGTTGACACGTAATTGGTGTCTAGTTAGTTACACCAGCTCTGGAGCCATGTACAGCGTAGGGCTGTAGTTTGTTATTGTTGTTGTGTGAGAGCAGCGTCAGTAATTTACTCTGGCTTTGTGTACTGTTCCAATGTTTTGTTGGTTCTGCCTCTAAAGTAATTCTACATTAATAAGGGAATCAAGCTACATTTTGGTGTTAGTAATTATATTCAATCTTGTTGAGTACTTTTTTGTTCAACTTAGACATTAAACTGCTATAGAAACAGTATTATAATTTGTAAATATACGGCGACGTCGATGACGTCACGGAGTCTCCCATTTTCTATCCTGAAGGGAATACAGACTAAGGGAGACTATGTTATTATCTGTGTGTGTGTGTCGGATTTCCGACAGTACTCATGTTGGAAGACCTTACCTTTAAAGAACACAATAAAGTAGCCGTCACAACTGCAAGAAAAATGACAGAAAAATGACAACAAGAACCTTCCCACCAGAGATGCTATACCGAGGATGAAACATTTCAAGACGCTAGTGCTGTCTTGAGTGGAGTTCTGCTGCACAATAACAGCCCCTTTCAAAGCTGGAGAAATTGCTGCCCTGGAGAACATGCAGAGATCGTTTACTGCTAGAATCCACTCAGTAAAGCATCTAAACTATTGGGACCGAGTAAATAGTCTAAATCTGTATTCTCTTGAGCGCAGGCGGGAGAGATACATAATAATTTACACGTGGAAAATAGTAGAGGGGCTGGTCCCAAACCTGCACACAAAAATAACATCACATGAGACCATAAGGCATGGCAGGATATGCAGACTACCCCCCATTGAAGAGCAGAGGTGCAACAGGTACTTTGAGAGAGAACTCTATGAACACCAAAGGACCGAGGATGTTCAACACGCTTCTACTACACATAAGGGGCATAACTGGCCAACCCCTCACAGTGTTCATGAGAGAACTTGTCAAACACCTCCAGAGCATACCTGATCAACCAGGCTGTGATTCATACGTCAGGCTGTGAGCAGCCGCGTCCAACAGCCTGGTTGACCAGTCCAGCAACGAGGAGGCCTGGTTGACGACTGGGCCGCGGGGTCACTAAGCCCCGGAATCACCTCAAGGTAACCTCAAGGTAAGGGGTAGAAAGGGTAGTAAGTGGGAAGTAGGGGCTCAGGATGGGAGTGGGGCAAGAGAATGCATGTTTGATGGCAGTGGAGAGGTGAGGGGAGGCGGAATTATCAGGGGAAAAAAGCGCCAAGCTATTACGACTATATAGCACTTTTGCGATAGGACGGGGAAAGGAATGGTGCCCAACCACTTGGACGGTCAGGGATTGAACGCCGACCTGCATGAATCGAATCCGTCGCTCTACCGTCCAACCCAAGTGGTTGGGCATGAGGCTGGGGTGGGGGGGGGAAATGAGGGGGTCATACTGAATGGAGACGAGGTGCAAATGGGGAGGGGGGATGTGTGTTGGAGGAGGTTTGGAAATGGAAGGGACGAGAGGTGCACTGCAGGGTGGGATGGAGCAGATGGGATTGGTTGCACTGTCCCATATTAGAGCAATTCTCTGAAGCTGCTCCTACAAATTCTGTAGTCTACCCTCACTGTCTTGTACCTTGTACTCGTGTTTTTTTTTTTTTTTTGGGGGGGGGGGATAGGGATATTTCTGCACGGGCCCTAAGCCTCTGCCTTGCCCACTAAATATTGCTTGTTTCTGTTTTACTTAGGCGACAGAGTATGAGTATTTAGGACTCGTATGGTTGTTTCAGAAAGATTTTGCCCCAGTGTTTAACAACTTCTTCTGCTCTGTTGAATCTAAGTTGAAATCTTAATGGGTTTGTAACTCTGCTCTGTATTAAAGAATGTTCCAGTGGTCTGCCGGGCATTTCTCGACAGTGCTGACATTTCCTCTCATCTTCTGGAACTTATAAGCCTTATACTTATCTTCCATGCACATGGGTATCCAAGCCTTATGCGATGTAAGTGTACTTTTCTTGTTCCACTGCTCCCTGTGATCAAAATAAGTGGTTCGTAGTTAGTTGAATTCTTGTACCAACCCGCAGATCTTAATGTTGCAACTGCTGTGTTGTGATCACTGAACATCTTTTGCATTGATCTGTCTCTAATTACTTTCTTAATCTGTGATAGACTCTGCAGTATGTAAATGTGTACATTTCATCTCTTAGTTGAAAGTTTTGTAACTTTGTCTGCAAAGTCAGTTCCTATTATTCCTACATGACTTGGCACCCAGTTGATAAGAACCCGACAGCCTTGACGCTCTTTGTAAATTGTCTTGTGAATGTGTGTGTGTACTCACCTAGTTGTACTCACCTAGTTGTGCTTGTGTGGGTTTATTTCTGGCTCTTTGGTCCCGCCTCTCAACTGTCAATCAACTGGTGTATAGATTCCTAAGCCTACTGGGCTTCATATCTACATCTGAAACTGTGTATGTAATGAACCTCCACCACATCACTTCCTAGAGTATTCTATCAATTAACTGCTCGGGCACTGAAAAAGTTCTTCCTAACATCACTGTGGCTCATTTAGGTACTCAGTTTCCAACTTTGTCCCCCTTGTTCGCGTATCCCCCGTGTTAAACAGTTTATTTTCAACCCTATCTATTTCTCTTAGAATTTTGGAGGTAGTGAACATGTCTCCTCTTACTCTTCTGTCTTCCAGTGTCGTGAGATGCATTTCACACAGCCTTTCATCGTAGTTTAGTTGATGCCTCTTAGTTCCGGAACTAGCCGGAACTAGAAGTATGCCACTAGAGGCATACTTCTGGTACGCCTCTACATACCTTTGGTATGTCTATGTTCAGAGGTATGCCACTAGTGGCATACCTCTGAACTTTTTATAGCATCGTCTTGTGCTTGACAAGGTACGGGCTCCTTGCGGTGGCCGCATACACCAGGATTCGCCTTAAATATGTGGTATACAAGGTTCTAAATGATTCCTTACACAAGTTTCTAAAGGCAGTTGTGATGCTTGCCAGCCTCGCATACACCGCAGATGTTATTCTTTTAATGTCGACTTCAGGAAACAGGTTTGGTGTGATATCAACTCCAAGATCTTCCTCTTTGTCTGTTTCATGAAGTACTTCATCTTCCATTCTGTATCCTGTGTCTTGCCTCCTGTTTCCATTGCCTTGCTTCATTACCTTACATTTACTCGGGGTTAAATTTAGTATCCATTTGTGGGACCATTCATTCAGTTTGTCTAGGTCCTCTTATAGTCTCATACTACCTTCCTCTGTTTTAATTCTCTACATAATTTTTGCATCATCAGCAAACAATGAGAGGAACGATTCTATTCTCTCAGGGAGATTATTTACTTTTATCAGAAACAGTATTTGTCGAAGAACTGAACCCTGCGGAACTCTACTGGTGACGCCATGCTAATCTGAGACCTCACCCCTCACAGTGACTCGCTGTCTTCTGTTGCTTAGTTACTCCCTTATCCAATGGAGTACCTTCCCATTCACTCCTGCCTGCATCTCTAACTTTTGCTCTAGCCTCTTGTATGGAACTGTTTCAAAGGCTTTCAAGTAATTAAAAATATGCAGTCTGCTCACCCCTCTCTTTCTTGTCTGATTTTTGTTGCTTGGTCGTAGAATTTAATTAATCCTGTGGGACAGGACTTGCCATCCCTGAACTCATATTGATGTTGTGTTTCAAAGTTCCTTCTCTCCAGATGTCCCACTAGCTTTTTTTGTACAATCTTCTCCATCAGCTTTCTTGGTATACAAGTTAGGGACTCTGGCTTGTAGTTCTGGGCATCCTGTCTATTCCCCTTCTGGAATATCCGGAACCCATTAGCCATCTTCAAAATTTTTGGCAGTTTCACTGTTACCAGTGATTTGTTATACACTATGGAGAGTGGTAGGCACAGTGCTTCTGTTCATTCCTTTAGAACCCAAGTGGAGATTCTATCTGGGCCTATGGCTTTAGTCACATCCAACTCTAGCAAGAGCTTCGTTACATCCCCACTGGTAATACGAAACTCTTCCAGGGTGCCTGGTTAACTATTCCCTCTCTTATCTCTGGAACTTCTGCTTGCTCTAATGTGAAGACCTCCTGGAATTTCTTACTCAGTTCCTCACACACTTCTTTGTCATTTGTAGTGAATCTGTCTGCTCCTTTCCTCAACTTCATTACCTGCTCTTTAACTGGTATTCCCCTCCTGATGTGGCTGTGCAGTAATTTAGGTTGCATCTTTGCCTTGCTTGCTATGTGATTTTCGTATTGCCCTTCTGCCTCTCTTCTCACCCTAACGTATTCATTCCTGCCACTCTGGTATCTTCCTCCGCTCTCAAGTGTCCTGTTATGTCTATAGCTTTTCCACACTCTTTTTACTTTGCTGCTTATCTAGCCTACATTTCTTATTAAACCATGGGTTTCTCATCTGCATTTCGTTTGTTTCCTTGTGGACTGGGACAAACTTGTCTGCTGCCTCCAGACACTTCTTCGTGATGTAGTCCATCATGTCCTGGGCAGTGTTTCCCCCGTACTCTCTTTCTCATGTTATATCTGTCAGGTATTTTCTTATCTCCTCATAGTTTCACTTTCGGAATGGCAGCCTTTTGTTTTTAGTGCTCTTCCCTGAGTTCATTAACACTTCTTCGACCAGATACTCAAACGTCTGTACACTGTGATTGCTCATTGCTACTGGGACCTCGAAACTGATTTCCCTTATGTCGGAGTCGTTCAGAGTGAAGACTAGGTCGAGTCTCTCTGGTTCATCGTTGCCTCTCATTCTTGCGAGTTCCCTGACATGCTGATACACCACCATCATAACTATTACCCGTTCTGTGCCTGTTCAGTGCATTATATATGAGAGTGCTTGTGTGTACTCACTTAGTTGTTGTGCTTGCAGCGGTTGAGCTTTGTCTCTTTGGTCCCGCCTCTTAATCGTCAATGAACTGGTGTACAGAATCCTGAGCCTACTGGGCTCTTTCATACCTATATTTGAAACTGTGTATAGAGTCAGACTCCACCACATCACTTCCTAGTGCATTTCATTTATTAACTACTCTGACACTGAAAAAATTCTTTCAAACGTCGCTGCGGCTCATCTGGGTACTAAGTTTTAACCTGTGCCCCTGTGTGTATTCACCTAGTTGCATTCACCTAGTTGTGTTTGCGGAGGTTGAGCTTTGCTCTTTCGGCCAGCCTATCAACTGTCAATCAACTCTTCACTACTTACTTTTTTTCCCCACACCACACACACACACACACACACACACACTCAGATCTGATGGATCTGGATGTTAGAAAGGCTGTTGGGCCAGACGGGATCTCACCTTGGGTACTGAAAGAGTGTGCAGAGGCACTTTGCTTGCCACTCTCCATAGTGTATAGTAAGTCTCTGGAGACGGGAGATCTACCAGAAATATGGAAGACGGCGAATGTGGTCCCAATATACAAAAAGGGCGACAGGCAAGAGGCACTGAACTACAGGCCAGTGTCCTTGACTTGTATACCATGCAAGGTGATGGAGAAGATCGTGAGAAAAAACTTGGTAACACATCTGGAGAGAAGGGACTTCGTGACAAATCGCCAACATGGGTTCAGGGAGGGTAAATCTTGCCTTACAGGATTGATGGAGTTCTACGATCAGGTGACAAAGATTAAGCAAGAAAGAGAGGGCTGGGCAGATTGCATTTTCTTGGATTGTCGGAAAGCCTTTGACACAGTACCGCACAAGAGCTGGTACATAAGCTGGAGAGACAGGCAGGTGTATCTGGTAAGGTACTCCAGTGGATAAGGGAGTACATAAGCAATAGGAAGCAGAGAGTTACTGTGAGGGGTGAGACCTCCGATTGGCGTGAAATCACCAGTGGAGTCCCACAGGGCTCTGTACTCGGTCCTATCTTGTTTCAAATATATGTAATGATCTCCCGGAGGGTATCGATTCATTTCTCTCAATGTTTGCGGACGATGCCAAAATTATGAGAAGGATTAAAACAGAAGAGGACTGTTTGAGGCTTCAAGAAGACCTAGACAAGCTGAAGGAATGGTCGAACAAATGGTTGTTAGAGTTTAACCCAACCAAAGTAATGTAATGAAGATAGGTGTAGGGAGCAGGAGGCCAGATACAAGGTATCATCTGGGAGAGGAAATTCTTCAGGAGTCAGAGAAAGAAAAAGATTTGGGGTTGATATCACGCCAGACCTGTCTCCTGCAGCACATATCAAGAGGATAACATCAGCGGCATATGCCAGGCTGGCCAACATACGAACGGCATTCAGAAACTTGTGTAAAGAATCATTCAGAACTTTGTATACCACATATGTCAGGCCAATCCTGGAGTATGCAGCCCAGCATGGAGTCCATATCTAGTCAAGGATAAGACTAAACTGGAAAAGGTTCAAAGGTTTGCCACCAGACTAGTACCCGAGCTGAGAGGTATGAGCTACGAGGAGAGACTACGGGAATTAAACCTCACTTCGCTGGAAGACAGAAGAGTTAGGGGGGACATGATCACCACATTTAAGATTCTGAAGGGAATTGATAGGGTAGATAAAGACAGGCTATTTAACACAAGGGGCACACGCACAAGGGGACACAGGTGGAAACTGAGTGCCCAAATGAGCCACAGAGATATTAGAAAGAACTTTTTAGTGTCAGAGTGGTTGACAAATGGAATGCATTAGGAAGTATGTGGTGGAGGCTGACTCCATACACAGTTTCAAGTGTAGATATGATAGAGCCCAATAGGCTCAGGAATCTGTACACCTGTTGATTGACGGTTGAGAGGCGGGACCAAAGAGCCAAGCTCAACCCCCCAAACACAACTAGGTGAGTACAACTAGGTGAGTACACACACCACACACACACACACACACCCACACAC
Source organism: Procambarus virginalis (assembly GCA_020271785.1). Lineage (NCBI taxonomy): Eukaryota > Metazoa > Arthropoda > Malacostraca > Decapoda > Cambaridae > Procambarus > Procambarus virginalis. Next base: position 8,178 of record WNGS01007254.1, read on the forward strand.
ACCCACCACACACACACACACACACACACACCCACACACCCACCACACACACACACCACACACACACACACCNCGGATTCAAGTAAGATTTTTGTTTAATGCAGACCTCCCAGTGAAATAATCCGAAACCCATGTGGATAATAATATATCCTCGAGTGATCGGCTTGACAATTGTTTGAGCCATCAGAGGCTTGGCAGTCAGGGTAAATGTAATTTTGAGTGATGTTTGAACTTGGTCAAAAGTATGTTATTAACAATGTCTCAGTTTGCGTGATTGAGAATTATGGTACAAGCGAAGTGTTTTCCTGGAATGTTAATTGTGAAATACCGAGTGTTCTAAACACATTGGTGTCTGGCCTGCGGTCCACATACATGTTTGAAGAAATAATTCACGAACGAGTTACTTTAGTCTGGAGTGAATCACCTAATCTGCCAACAGCATTAGCTCTTTTCATCGGTAGCCACTTACGACTAACCGCTGTCTTTGCTGGAATGTCATCTCAAAGATTTCAAGTCGCGAATGAGTGATGTGTATAATGGTGTCTACAAAATAGAATAGAGCAACTAGTCAATATGTTTGGTCTACTGCCAAAGCTAGCAGATGGTTCTCTAGCACGCCTACGGCAACTTAAACGAACTCTTCTCGGTGATTATATCCCCAGCGCTTGTTGGCTGGGTTGTGATGGCATAGGCCCTAGGGGCTACGACGGCGAACGGCCGAATATGGAGTAACTGCTTCAAACTAGAGAGGTGCAGCTGGCGGATAAGTCCAGCGTCGCCGGCTGTCTTGACCTTGGAGTCTTGACCTTGCAAGATCGAGTGGTGCACTGGATAATGAGCCAGTAACCCTATTAAACACCGCTTGCTATGATCACTACAGGTTGGGCGACCGCATGGAGAGACTTGCTGTTGGGTAGCGGGCACCTCGTAAACACAGCAGACTTCTGTTTACGCCAATTGGATACCGGGACCAACTATGCAAGCATGGACGTTGGGCCAGGTGAACAGTACAGCAGGAGTCTTCAATTGTTGCGAGCAGAGGCGTGTGACACTGCATGTTATGTTGCACACCCGTGCATGATAGGCTCCCTGGGACTAGCCCTTAGGTAGGGGGAGAAATCTGTTTGATGTGAGATCGTGCATTGAAGCATTTAGTCATTACAGTCTGGCATAGTCAGTGCTGGCCTGTCACAGAGGCCGAGAGCCGCCTGGGTAGTATCTAATAGGACGCTCATCATCCATGAGAGAGTCAGCGCTACTGCTGCACCCGCCATTTTATTTCCTCTGATCCATTTCCAATACATGTCTGCCACTGCTTCCACGTAAAGGCGTAAGAGCTGTCATTTACCGGCACGAACAGCAGTTAGTTGTCAGATGTGTAATATTGCCATAATGGATTAGCGCTTTCCGAAAATTGCCTTACTTCGTCAGAGAACATAAGTATTTCCCACCAGTCCTCTATGTTTCCGTGGTGATAAGCACACTCTTGGCTGCTTCAGTGGTGTCCCCCTCCACAGTAAGGTGCTGGGACGCACGCCTCGCCAGCCTCCTCACAGGAAGTGCTGGGACGCACGCCTCGCCAGCCTCCTCACAGCAAGTGCTGGGACGCACCCCTCGCCAGCCTCCTCACAGCAAGTGCTGGGACGCACCCCTCGCCAGCCTCCTCACAGCAAGTGCTGGGACGCACCCCTCGCCAGCCTCCTCACAGCAAGTGCTGGGACGCACCCCTCGCCAGCCTCTCACAGCAAGTGCTGGGACGCACCCCTCGCCAGCCTCCTCACAGCAAGTGCTGGGACGCACCCTCACCAGCCTCCTCACCAAGTGCTGGGACGCACCCCTCGCCAGCCCTCACAGCAGTGCTGGGACGCACGCCTCGCCAGCCTCCTCACAGCAAGTGCTGGGACGCACGCCTCGCCAGCCTCCTCACAGCAAGTGCTGGGACGCACGCCTCGCCAGCCTCCTCACAGCAAGTGCTGGGACGCACCCCTCGCCAGCCTCCTCACAGCAAGTGCTGGGACGCACACCTCGCCAGCCTCCTCACAGCAAGTGCTGGGCGCACCCTCGGCAGCCTCCTCACAGCAAGTGCTGGGACGCACGCCTCCTCACAGCAAGTGCTGGACGCACGCCTCGCCAGCCTCCTCACAGCAAGTGCTGGGACGCACCCCTCACCAGCCTCCTCACAGCAAGTGCTGGGACGCACCCTCGCCAGCCTCCTCACAGCAAGTGCTGGGACGCACCCCTCACCAGCCTCCTCACAGCAAGTGCTGGGACGCACCCCTCGCCAGCCTCCTCACAGCAAGTGCTGGGACGCACCCCTCGCCAGCCTCCTCACAGCAAGTGCTGGGACGCACGCCTCGCCAGCCTCCTCACAGCAAGTGCTGGGACGCACCCCTCGCCACCCTCCTCACAGCAAGTGCTGGGACGCACCCCTCGCCAGCCTCCTCACAGCAAGTGCTGGGACGCACCCTCGCCAGCCTCCTCACAGCAAGTGCTGGGACGCACCCCTCGCCAGCCTCCTCACAGCAAGTGCTGGGACGCACGTTCTTGTTGCAGATTCAGCGACTGCCCGCTGAATCTGTAATCGGGCTCACCATGGGCTATGGTGAGCCCGTAACTTAGGTGAGGCGAGGCGTTAGACGCACGCCTCGCCTGCCGCCTTATAGCAAGTGCTGGGAAGCACGCCTCGCCCGCCTCCTCACGTGGTTACACTGCTTCTTGGACGACAGTACACATGTTAAGCCGCGTGCATATGGACCCAGGCTCCACCGTTCATGCTAAACTGGTGCTCACCTGTTAGATAAAATATCAACCGATTACGAAAGTTGATAAAAGCCCAATTAGCTGTTGCTTTTAGTAATTGCAGTAATTACAAATGCACTTGAGTAATTCAGGTAATTAATGAAAACTTATTTCATTTGAGCACTGTGGAGACGATAAACAAGTAGCAAATACTCACAAACGTTAAACGTTAAGTGAGGTTACGTCTATTGTGGTGTGAGGTGTGAGGATCGCTCAGACTGTGGTGGTGGGAGAGTGGACGATGAGACGTACCTCATCGGAGAGTTTAACCACTTGTGTGAATGATTAGTTTATGTTAGATATTCACATTTCAACACCAAATTTGTATTTATACTGGCAAAACATACAGCTTCTAATTTCAAAGTTGAGGCATTTATGCTGTAAGTATATTATGGATGTTCGCCTATTCAATCCAGCCACAGTTGTAATGATTTTTATTAATAACTTTCTAACGAAACTTCTAAATGAATGAAACTACTATGATTTTTATTAATCACTTGCTAACGAAACTTCTAAATGAATGAAACTACTATGATTTTATTAATCACTTGCTAACGAAACTTCTAAATGAATGAAACTACTATACTGATTAAGTAGAAGGCATCCATCAATCTCTGGAGACTGTGGAGTTGCGCTCTGGTTGTCGGTCTGAACCAGAGCATTGACATAATGTCCCGTTTTGATGTATACTATACTGATTATTGATTACTGATTACTTTGACATGATTGCTGCTGCCTGGAGTCACGTCACCTGCTGCCCGGCCCTCCATACCATTCACAACCTTCTCAACTCTTCACCACTTTCTGGCCTCAACATCGCAACCTGTTCTCTTAATAGAACGTCGCATTTTGACGGCTTCTCTACCTAAGGCCAAAAATCGTCGTACTTGAAAATGAAAGCGGCTCGCGAAAGTTTGTATATAAATAGCTGAGCGCACTATTGATGTTTTTTGAGGAGCGAACATTAAGCATAAGCCAAATTTAATGAGAAAGGGTTCACAAGATTTTTAGATACCTATTTGATGGTCTACAATGATTTTGCAATATTGATTTGATTTTTACTTGCATGCTCAACCAGTTGAACTCAGAATTACAGTGATAATCTAAAACATTATCCATGGCGATCAGGATTTCTTCACCGAGTTTCTCTGAGCAGATTTGTGATACCCGCCAAACACACACCCAAACTACGACGTTGGTACAACGTTCGAACAAGTTTTAACACCTCCTAACCAGTTATAACAACCAATATAGCAAGTTGTAACAACGTTCTAATACGTCATAAACACGTTAAGCCAAGATGTAACAACTTTATTACAAGTTGTAAAAAGCGGAAAATAGAGACAGTTTCGGTTTGTGTTTCCAGGGTAGTTGCCGCGGTGTTGGACGGTGTCTGCTGTGTTGCGTGATGCAGCTCAGTTTCTACTGTGTTGCAAGACGCAGCTCAGTGTCACCTGTGTTGCATGACGCAGCTCAGTGTCACCTGTGTTGCATGACGCAACTCAGTATGGCTTCAGCGTTCTCACACACAGTGGGAACGTGGGGTTTCTGATATTGCACACGTTCCCACCGTGTACGGAAACATCCGGGGCGTTCACCAGCGGCCCCTCACACCGCTAATGTATACAGAATTAATGACAGGAAAGTTCCATAACTCGCCTGTATATATTCCAGGAATGCAGTATACATAAACTGGAGGCTCCGAGAGGTTTTGATGACGAGGAAAACAACAGCATCGAGTATTATGAAAAAATGAACTTTTAATTTATATCTGATACAATAATGTGGGAAAAGTTGCTTAATCGCAACAACGTGGCGAGGACTAGACTTTGTGGAGTGTGGTCCAGTGGCCAAGTACCAGACCTGGCTCACTAGTGGCCGAGCCGTGGCCGAGTACCAGACCTGGCTCTCTAGTGGCCGAGTATCAGACCTGTCCTTTTAGTGGGCGGTCCATGGCCTGGTACTCGGCCCAATATGGCCGTCTTCAGGATAACGTGGCTGGCAGGTGATTATTGTAGTAGTAGGGAGAGGACGGCATATTAGGGGGTGAAATTATAGGTTATGGGGAAAACTCCAGGCAGTATATCTTCTTTTAAATTATCCTCAATAAAATAAAGTTTATCTTATTTTTATTCTTAGTAAGTAAGAAATTAATGCAGTGGACTATATGTACTTGTTAAAACTGCCTGAAATTAATCTCACATAATTGGGTGGGACAATTTGTAGCTTAAACCACTTTAAGATGGCTCCTTCTTAAACTACCAATTGTTTACCTAAGTTTAATTTTATATCATACCACATATGGTGGTCTAATCTACTATTATTTCAATAATTATTACTAGTTATGAATACTACTTCTGCAATAACTAGAGTGGGCTTAGCTGAGCCTGTAGTATGAGCCCTGCTAAGGCTGTGTAATTGAAGCATCTAATGGGTGTGGCCTGTGCCTCTGAATGCCACATAATGGCGGCTGTAGAAGCTACAAGCGTTGGCATACAGCTAGGTACAATATGTGTATAGTTCAACTCTCTGCTCAGCTACTTGCTGCTCCAATTCACAATTTACCTGTATGGAATACAAGGAATTAATCACAGTTCCCTAAACATATCAATTACAGGTATGACATGGAATATGAGGGCTGTAAAAATGGGGTACATGTACATTTGTGGGGTGTTATCCATGTATCATAACCGCCACTACCCATTGAATCAAAAATGTGCACAAAATTGATAAACAATACTTGGTAAGACGGATACAGTCGTTGCTGTGATGTTGATAGGCTGTGTTGCTGGTTGTTGACACATAAATTGGGTGTCTAGTTAGTTACACCAGCTCTGGAGCCATATACAGCGTAGGGCTGTAGTTTGTTATTGTTGTGTATGTGGGGTAGCGTCAGTAAGTGACGCTCTGGCTTCCGACGCCCCTGAACTTTTGGTTCCACTTCTAAGTTAAACTTACGTTAACAAGGGTGTCAAGCTATATTATGGTGTTAGTAATTATATTCAGTCTTATTGAACACTTTTTTATTCAATTTAGACATTAAACTGTTGTATGAACAGTGTTTAATAATGTAAATTATTAACTCCCTCCACACATTCTCTTGTGTCAACTACATTTACAAAACCCTGTTCTTAAATACAAACCACGCTCTGAAACTCTTTCTGGACAGATGTAATAGGACCCATTATCACCACACCAGAAATAAATATCTCTTTGATATCCCCAGGGTCAAACTTAATCTGTGTAAACACTCTATGCAGATTAAGGGACTTAATTTATGGAACTCACTCCCTAGTGAATTGAAAAACTGTAAAACTTTTGCCTTATTTAAAATCAAAACCAAAAAGTACCTAATTTCATCTTCTTAGTTTACTACACTGAGCTTTAATTTGCTCTGTACCTAGTGTTACCCAATCTCCTAATTTTTATGTAATTAACCCAAATAACCTTATCATTGTGTTCATTGCTGTCTTCTTCGTTCGGGGGGGGGGGGGAAGAACACGGGTCGAAGTCCTGGTAAGGACTGCGATCACTTTATTCTTCTCCTTCAGAATTATAATGCTGCTTTAATTTGAGTTTACATTGTTGTGCTGCAGTCCTTTGGGGACGTATGTCCCGTACTGGCGTATCGGGTGCTGGAAGTCGTTGAACGTCTTCTTTCCTTGCCAGTTCTAAAGGAACTAATTTCTTTAAAGTTTTGAGAGTAGTGTTGCCTCGGCATTTTACTTTCACTATTCTCAAGATGCCCTGGCTGTCTGGATGAACAGAGACTATTTGACCTATAGGCCACTCTGAGCGTGGTCCATCACTATCCACCAGAACTATGTCACCAGGGTTCAAGTTAATTCTGTTGTAGAGGTTGTTTGCCCCGTAATGATACTCTCTCAGAGCTGTAAGGTATTCTCGAGTCCATACGTTATTCCACCGACTTATCACCCTTGATAGATATTTGAAACGTTGAACCAAATCACTCTCTTGGACATATGAAGGATCCTCTGGTTCCTCGTCCGTAAGGGACACAAGTGTTTTGAGAAGTCTACCATACATCAAATGAGCTGGACTTAATGGTTCACGCTGCAAAACATCATCAGAGAGGTAGGTAAGTGGTCGGTTATTGACTCGTGCTTCTATCTCTATGACTACTGTTTGAAGCTCCTGCAGGTCAATCTTTTAGCGGTGTAGGGTTTTCCCGTAGAGAACGTTTCACCGTACCACCCATGCGTTCATAGAAGCCTCCATGCCATGGTGCTCTGGGAGGTATGAATTTCCAATGGCACTGCCGTTGATTTAGGGCTGTGCGTACCTTTGGATGTGTCCAGATTTTCCTCAGACATGCTTCTCCTGCCATTAAGTTGGACCCATTGTCTGAGATCATTAACTTAGGACAGGATCTACGTGAAGCAAACCTGCGAAAAGCCTGTAAGAATGCTTCGGCACTCATATCGGGAGTCACTTCTAGATGGACTGCCCTTGTTGTGGCACAAGTAAAAAGACAGATGTAAGCTTTTACTGGTTTCTTGTCTTTAGTGCCTGTCAGTGTTAGTGCTCCTGTGAAATCTACTCCTGTTGTCTCAAAGGGACGAATATGTACGACACGTTCCTTCGGAAGTGGAGGAGGACCAGGATATGGACACACTCTGGCATCGTATCTCCGGCAAATAACACAGGATTTGATAATTGATTTTACTGTCTGTCTACCTTGGGGTAGCCAGTACTGTTGTCTTAAGTCCGTGAGAGTATCTAATACCCCACCATGCAGAGTGCAGTATTTGTGTATATGTAACACAATTAGTTTGCTTACTATGTGGTGACGAGGGAGCAATATTGGATTTTTTGGTTCGAAATCTATGTCAGCGTGCTGTAAGCGGCCTCTGCATCTGATTATGTTATAATTGTCAGTGTCTAACCAGAGACCCAGATCATGTTGTAGCTTCTTTGGAACATTGTCAAATTCTGTCCCGAATGTGTCGATCTGAGCTCTTTTGACCCAATACCTTAGGGCATTAGGGAATTTATGCTTGATTCCTATTTTCTTTAGAAAATCAAACACTACTTGGGTGACACCTATAAGTTTGTTCAGTTCAGAGTACCGAGTAGGATCAATTACCAAAGTCCGAGGTGGTTCTGGGTTCTCAGTGGGAACAGTAACATTGGTCACAATGACTTGTGGCTTTTGTTCAGGCCACTGTTCGCTGATTAGCCACTGAGGCCCATTGAACCACATCTCTGCCTTTGTTAACTGCCGTAAAGTCAGTCCTCGGGAGAGATAGTCAGCTGGATTCTCTTTAGTGGGTACATACCTTAGTTTAAACCCTGCTGATAACTCTTGTATTTCCTTAACGCGGTTACTCACGTAAGGATTCTTACTGTTATTGTTCTTAACCCACTGTAGCACTGCCTCATTATCTGACCAAACTACTGTTTCTTTAAAGTGGATGTGGCTTAAGGCCTTGATCAGATAATGAGCCAATCTTACACCTAGCAGTAAGGCTG
>WNGS01007255.1:39672-51448 GCA_020271785.1 Procambarus virginalis
CATAAGCAGGCGGCTTGATATCTGCGAGGCACTACACATTAAGAAGTCAACACCAGCAATCAACAGCCAATTAATGCACAATTATATTCTACCTGCTTCAAGACTCCGCTCCAATATAGAAGCATCAAGAAATATGGGCCAATAAGCACTCTGCAGTTACCTCCATTCTTCCCTTTAGCTTATACCCTGTTGTTTCGTGTTCTGGCTTGTGTTGACAGTTTATTTTCACCTCATCCAAAACTATTGTAACATTTCACCTCACCGAAATGCAGGTATAAAATGAAAGCTGTTTAAACTCTGTTTAGTGTTAGATGTGTGTTTGTAACCTAAAGTCTTTGAAAATGTAATAAGTTATTACGACACGCGTTCTAGCGTCGCGTCATACTAGAAATAAAAATGAATTTTGGAGAACTGATTTTTCAATTACCACCGACAGTGAAAAGAAACATAAGAAATATAGAGAAAATTCGTTTTAGAATTATTAATCTTACTTTTTCGGTCATATTTAATAATATATGTCTACACGAAAGACTGCTACCAAAATATACTTATATATATATATATACATATATATATATATATATATATATATATATATATATATATATATATATATATATATATATATATATATATATTTTTTTTTTTTTTTTTATTAAACATGGAAGGGAGTACCACCTCTGGCTGGAAGAAGGGGGACCCATAGCCTCGGAGGAAATCACACATAACGCATTGGAGGGAATGTGGGTCCCCTCCAATACAGTTTCTGTGTGCTTTTCTCCTACCACCCCCTTCCTTTTTTTTTTTCTTATGCTTTATTGTGTATTTAAAGGTTACAAAACATACAAGACAAATGCCAAAAGGTTATGGATCTCTTGAAGCTCCTCCGCTTCCGGACAGGAACCGAGGACGCAGCAAGCATTTCCCCTCTGGATCGCCACACTGAGGCGCTGAAACAAAAAACTGCAAGCCCTTGGGTCTCTGGTGACGTCAATGAGCTTGGAACCCAATTCCTTGAGAAATCCCAAGGCACTCTTGCCCCAGGGGCCATGCGTCTCAGACGCTATGGGAACAAAGAGGTATTGACCTGCCAGTCGCCTGTATTTGAGAGATTTTGCTGTTTCCCTGTGTTTGGCTGCCCCACCTGCTTGATCAGCTCCGAAGTGTACATAGGTGTCAGCCAGGGTGGATACACATGTGTAGTCCCACACCAACTGTCTACCCTCCTTCCATGAGTATATGGTGATGCCATCAGGGCGAAGTGCGGGGAAATCCGGGTTTTGGACCCCTAGGATGCGAGGTTCTCTCTCCGCTGGGCACTTAGCTGAGACGAGGCTTCTCTTGATGATGTCATTGACCTCGTTGTGTCTTGCATGCCAGCCCTTTGTGCTTATATATATATATATATATATATATATATATATATATATATATATATATATATATATATATATATATATATATATATATATATATATATATACTAGCTATACCCGGCCACGGATTGCTGTGGCTCAATCTGTGAACAATCTTTCCTGTCCCACAGTCCTCCCCATCGCTCCGCCCTACCCCATTCCTTAGTCCACCCAACTATTCCGCACTCCTCCGGCTTCTCGTCCTCCCAACCATTCTCCCCTCCCCCACCCCCTCGTCCTTCACACCTTTCTCCCCCTCCCCATCCCTTTGTTTTTCCCACCATCCCCTCACTCCACCGTCCCTTTGTCGTCCCCGCTATTCCCCATTCCATTATCCCCTCGTCCTCCCAACAATTCTCCCACTCCTCCCCCATCCCCTCGTTCTTCCTACCAATACCCCCTCCCCTATCCCCTCTACCTCCCTCACCATTCCCCACTCCTGTCTTCTTGTCCTTCCCACCATTATTTATTCCACCCTCCCCTCGTCCCCACCATCCCCCAACTCCCCCGTCCCCTCTTCCTCCCCCCCATTCCTACTCTGCCCCTCGTTGTCCCCCTCCATCCCCCACTCCCGTCCTCTCTTCCTCCCCACCTTTCCCCACTCCCGTCCTCTCTTCCTCCCCACCTTTCCCCACTCCCTTGTCCGATGCATGCCCATATGATCTGGTATTCCCTTCAGAAAATTTGAAACAACAAATAATCTGATGTTCACATCACTGAAAAATAAGAACAGTAAAAAAACAAATAAACTATAAAACAATAAACTATACTCATGAAATGAATGATATGGTCAACAACACAGCTCAATTCTAAGGCAATGCCACACGAAATAATGAAATCAATATGAAAATATATCGAAATCGATGAAATTTCAATTTATCAATGCAATCAGAAACATTGAAATGGAATCGTAGCATATTTAGTATTGTGGGTGTTGCTCCTACGTACAACAGATGGCGCTGCTTTCTGTAAATAATACTCATTATTAAAGGTAAATTTACATTCTTTAATGCACAACTTAAGAAGATTGACAATAATATCAGCAGAAAGAGGTAAAACATGATTCATTAGTTCACGAGCAAGATAATCAAGATTATCATCAACCAGTTGTTAAGTTGTGCATTAAAGAATGTAAATTTACCTTTAATAATAAGTATTATTTACAAACTTTTGGAATGGCAATAGGGAATCCTTTATCGCCATTGCTTTCAAACTTGTTCATGGAATTTTTCGAAAAGAAATTTGTTTAAAAAATTACCCCTGAAATCTTTCCATGGTTTAGATATGTTGATGATATTTTGTGTGTTTGTATGTAATGATGTAAACACAGACGAATTTGTAGCCAAACTTAATGATCAAGTCACCTCTATAAAATTTACTATGGAGACTGAAATTGATAAATGTTTGCCATTCCTAGATATACATGTTCATAGAGAAGATTTTTCACTAAAGTTTAGTGTCTACAGGAAACCTACGAGTAATTTATCTTATGTGCATTATTTTTCAGGGTATAGATACAATGTGAAAAAATCAATTTTTTCTTCAGTGTATCTAAGAGCTCTTCGAGTTGTGAGTCCAGAATTTTTAGATGAAGAGTTTAAGAATATTGATTCGATTGGTCTCAAGCTTTGTTACCTACTGAATTTTTTGGAAGTTTGCCGTAACAAAGCACGTCGTACATATTATAATAATATATGCAGTGAAAAGATTCTCCCAAAGAATGTGTTATGTTTACCATATTTTCTGGGTTTGAGAATATTGTCAAGGCCTTGGAACTTTTTGATATACATGTATAGTTTAGCTATGAAAATACTGTTGGTAAGCTACTAGTTAGAAACAGTCCTCGTAGTGATAATTGTGTCATTTATAAAATACCTTGTAAAGTCTGTAATAAGTTCTATGTTGGGCAAACATCTAAAGATTTGAAATGTAGAATTTCGCAACATAAATACTCTGTAAGACAGGGCCAATTGTCTAATGCTTTGTTTGTTCATTTGTCAGAAGATGCTCACCAAATTGATTGGGAGATGGCTTCTTCAATAACGAATTGTAAAAGCACCTATAACAGAAACGTAATTGAATCTGCTTTGATACAGATCACAAAAGAAAGCAATTTGAACATTAGCAGTGGCTTATATAACTTAGATCCATTTTTAATAGATCAATTAAAGGGCGATTTGAGTAGGATCATTGGATCACATTTGACTCATTAATTCATTGCAAATATTTACTATCTTATGCTATGATTATCCATGTATGAGCCTGTGTGTGTTTATGAATGGGAGCTGCATCGGATGTGCCAATAGGCCTTCTGCAGTTTTTGTGCGGCTCATATTAGTGTCCACTTATTGTACCTCACGTCACTCCACCATTCTCTCCTGCCTATTTGTGTCCAGTACTCGACCTGTAAAACCATTCCCTCCGCACCAATATAGAAGCATCAAGAAATATGGGCCAATAGGCCATTTGCAGTTATTTCCATTCTTCCCTTTAATTTCTCCAATTTATACCCATTGCACCGTTTTCTGTCTTGTGTTGAAAGTTTGCTCTGTCCTGTGTTAAAAGTTTTGTTCACCTCATGCATAACTGCTGTAACATATTACCTCACCCAAATTCGAGTATATAAGACAAAAGCTGTTTAAATGATAGCATAGTAAAACTCTGTTTAGTGTTTGCAGGTTATAGTTGTGTGTGTGTGTAAACTAAAGTCTTTGAAAATGTAATAGGTTATTACGAAACTCGTTCAATTGTAGCGTCAGACTAGAAATTTGAAATTAATTTTGGAGAATTGATTTTCAAATTACCATCGACAGTAAAAAGAAACATAAGAAATAATGAGAAAATTCGTGTTAGAATTATTAATCTTAATTTTTCGGTCATATTTAATAACATATATATATATATATATATATATATATATATATATATATATATATATATATATATATATATATATATATATATATATATATATATATCTCAGCCACAGCTCAGAATGGAAGCAAGTCGACGAAGAACTCTGTAGAGTAAGGCAGGTCCTAGTCAACAACGGCTTCTCCAATGGTTTCATTGAAGACATCATAAGAAGGAAAGTGAAACGCCATGCAACCTCTGAAGATACAACTAACACAACACCTATACCCCCTATTAGACTATTTTACAGGAACTTCTTCTCCACAGCTCATAAAACGGAGGAAAGGGTCCTGAAAGATATTGTTAATAGAAACGTTATCCCTACAGACAAAAATCAGAAGATACAATTGACGATTTACTATAAAACCAAGAAAACTGCCAACCTACTCATGAGAAACTCTCCAGACACAAAGCAGAACGCTTTGAAAAGAGACCAATGTCGTCTATGCCTTCAAATGCCCACTTGGGGACTGTAAGCCCAAAGAACTCAATATATAGGCAAGACAACAACATCTTTTTCCAGGCGATTAACGATGCATAAGCAACAGGGCTCTATCAAGGAACATATAATCTCTTCCCACAACCAAACCATCACCAGAGAAATCTTAACAAACAACACAGAAATCATTGATAGATACAGCGACAACAGGCGGCTTGACATCTGCGAGGCACTACACATCAAGAAGTCAACACCAGCAATCAACAGCCAATTAACGCACAACTATATTCTACCCACTTCAAGACTCCGCTCCAATATAGAAACATCAAGAAATATGGGCCAATAGGCCTTCTGCAGTTACAGATCTATTCTTCCCTTTAGCTTATACCCATTGTTTCGTGTTCTGTGTTTGTTCTCACCTCACCCCAAACCATTGTAACATGTCACCTCACCCAAATGCAGGTATAAAAAAGAAAAGCTGTTTAAACTCTGTTCAGTGTGTGTAACTAAAGTCTTTGAAAATGTAATAAGTTTTACGAAACGCGCTCAGGTGTCGCGTCAGACTAAGAAATAAAGAATGAATTTTGGAGAATTGATTTTTCATTTACCGTCATCAGTAAAAACAAACATAAGGAAAATTGAGAAAATTCGTGTTAGAATTATTAATCTTACTTTTTCGGTCATATTTAATAACATATATATATATATATATATATATATATATATATATATATATATATATATATATATATATATATATATATATATATATAATATATATATATATATATATATATATATATATATATAAATATATATATATATATATATATATATATATATATATATATATATATATATATATATATATAATATATATATAACTGAAAACTCACACCCCAGAAGTGACTCGAACCCATACTCGCAACTGGTATGTACAGGGACGCCTTAAACCACTTGACCATCACGACCGGACAAAGGAAGTGATAGCCGAGAGTATGGGTTCGAGTCACTTCTGGGGTGTGAGTTTTCAGTTGTATCTAGTCCTGGGGACCATTCAGGCTTGTTTGCATTTGTGTTCCTCACGTGTTGCCCCCAAAAATGAGGTGATTTGATAAATGCTATGCCCAAGATTACCATCCGAGTGCCGGCGGGGAAGTGGTTCATATAGCCTCGGCTATCACTTCCTTTTGTCCGGTCGTGATGGTCAAGTGGTTTAAGGCGTCCCTGTACATACCAGTTGCGATGCTCCTGGGAGTATGGGTTCGATCACTTCTGGGGTGTGAGTTTTCAGTTGTATCTAGTCCTGGGGACCATTCAGCTTGTTTGCATTTGTGTTCCTCACGTGTTGCCCAAAAAAATGAGGTGATTTGATAAAATGCTATGCCCAAGATTACCATCCGAGTGCCGGCGGGAAGTGGTTCATATAACCTCGGCTATCACTTCCTTTTGTCCGGTCGTGATGGTCAAGTGGTTTAAGGCGTCCCAGTACATACCAGTTGCGATGCTCCAGGGAGTATGGGTTCGAGTCACTTCTGGGGTGTGAGTTTTCAGTTGTATCTAGTCCTGGGGACCATTCAGGCTTGTTTGCATATATATATATATATATATATATATATATATATATATATATATATATATATATATATATATATATATATGTCGTACCTAGTAGCCAGAACGTACTTGTCAGCCTACTATGCAAGGCCCGATTTGCCTAATAAGCCAACTTTTCATGAATTAATTGTTTTTCGACTACCTAACCTACCTAACCTTACCTAACCTAACTTTTTCGGCTACCTAATTTAACCTAACCTATAAAGATAGGTTAGGTTAGGTTAGGTAGGGTTGGTTAGGTTCGGTCATATATCTACGTTAGTTTTAACTCAAATTTAAACAAATTAAATGATACGTAATGAAATGGACAGATTTATCATTTCCTAAGAAAATTTTTAGAAAAACTATATAAATTTAGGAAAACTTGGCTTATTAGGCAAATCGCGCCTTGCATAGTTGGCCAAGTACGACGTTCTGGTTACTAGGTACAACATATATATATATATATGTATATATATATATATATATATATATATATATATATATATATATATATATATATATATTTATGTATATAAATAGGATCTTGGTTCCAAGCTCATTGACACCACAAGAGACCCTAGAGCGGCAAGTTTTCTCTTTCAGCGCCTCAGTGTCGCGATCCAGAGGGGGAATGCTCGCTGCATCCTCGGTTCCTGCCCAACGTCGGAGGAGTTCGAGGAAATCTACAGCCTCTAGGAAGCCAACTATTTTTGTGTCCTCTTAATGTTCATTTTTTGTATACAATCAGATATGTAACTGTATAACCTTGCTTAATAAATTGTACACCATAAAAATGGGGGTGGTAGGAGAAGCGAACACCTTTATGTATTCAGAGTTAAATGGCAAGTTTTTTTTTTTTTTTTCTTTTTTTTTTCCAAACCACCCTCACGCAGCGCCAAACAACCACTGGGAAAGTGAGTGGTGACGACTGCCCCCTCCAGCGGCGAGGCCCGGCTGGGGAACATCTAGTTTTTTTTTTTTTTTAAATTTATTTTTACATGCAAGCATGCAAGTATAAGCAATAAATACAATAAAATTTACATAAGAAAACAAAATGAGCAAAACAAACAAACCACCGGCCAGAAGGACCGACAGCACAGTACAAAAACATCAATAAACAAATAGCGCAAACAGGCAAACAATACCCAAATTACAATAACACATAAAACAAGGTCATAATACACATAGAAAGCAGAGGAGAACAAGAATAAAAAATAAACAAATAAATAAGAAAATCATGAAACAAAAAACCATAAACATAACAAACAAATCAATATCAAACAAAAACCATGCACAACCACTCACGTAAGAGGGCAAACAGCATAGCCATAGGGGCACATAACATCAGAATCAAAGAAACAGATAAACATGAAAAGGTATAGCCTAATTACAATAAACAGGGACATTGAGAAAACTAAACACTCCATCAGCCGAAGGGCACACAATACACTAATTACAATAAACAGGGACATGGAGAAAACTAAATATGCCACCGGCCTGAAGGGCACACAATAAATACCACAGAACATACTAAATCCACTACAGACGCGAAATACTCAGCAAGTACACAAACTATCAAGAGTGCGCATACTTATCCGGCCACTCAGCTGCCGGGAAACGAAGACAATACGCCTCCCAAAGCAACATGATGTCGTCAGAGTGACTATGGGCCGTACGAGGATCGGGCATCAAATTCGGCACACCCTCAACAAAACCTGAGCCTGTGGAACCCAGATAGTCGAGGGGCACCACGGAACAGGCAGCACCCGTTCAATAAAGCCAAATTCCAAATTGTTGGTCTTCTGATCGTACGCCACGCCGGAGGCCAAGATGATCGGGACGGGCTTCCCCCTACAGGCGCGGGCAACGGGCAGCGCACTTGTAACCTTGGCAGTCCCACAGGCTCCGCAGCAACCACCGGACGGGACACCTGCAGGGCCCCCCTCGCTGAACATCCTTCTTTAGCAACAACACGAGGTCGCGGCCTGCACCAGCACCCCCCGCACCAACGTCCGGAGGAGCAACCACCCCCCACTGCGGAGAACCGCCTACAGAAGAAACAGGCGGTGAATCATACACACACCCTTGGCATCAGCAGGTACATGGACGTCAGCGACCACCACATCATCTCCCGAAGACCCATCGGCGTCGAAACCTCCACATCAGCCCATGCAGTAGAAGAACGTCTGGACCGCTTGGGCACCGGGCGCACATCCTCAGAGCCGGAGGCGGACCCAGAACCACGGGCATCACAAGCCGTGCGAACCACCGCTCGCCTCATGACGGCAGCAGCCTCAACCGCAGGGGGAACCGGACCACATACAACAGGAGGCCCCACAGCCACCCCAGCACTCAGCGCAGCCGGGACCCGAGGCGAGGATGCAGGCGAGCACGCAGGGCAGGCGCAGCAACTGAAGACGGGTGAGCAGACGGCGAGGAGGGAGCATCAGAAAGGCCCACGGGAGCATCAGGGACAGGAGCAGGAGTATCCACCGAGGGCATCGCAACATCCTGAGGAGGGCCGGCGACATTCGGGGGAACGTCCACCACAGGGGGCGCATCAGGCGACACAGGGGCTTAGCCGCGTCCGGGGAGGCGTCCAGACCCACAGAAACCTCCTCCACAGGAAGCGGTGGGAAGTCCTCCTCACTGAAGAGGTTCACAGGCGCAGAGGCCGGCGCAGAACATTCAGCGCCTGATGGCCCGACAGGCCACAGCGATAACATGTCCGGGGCTGGCGGGCGTAAAACACCCGAACTGTGTACCCCAGCAGACGCACAGAGGACGGGATATCCTCCCGTAACCTCATGCCCAGGGTACGAATGTTTGTGCGGACACCCTTTAGTGGGCTCGAGGACACCACATTCACCCGCACACTAACGACGGCGCCAAAACGGCCGAAGTACCGCCGGAGCAGACCCTCCGGAAACTCCAAAGGAGCCCCATGGACGCTGACGTATGTGAGGGCACCACTCCGATCAGATATGGACACAGTGCCCGCACCATCCTGCAGAGGCAATGTCCGCCCCTCGTATCGACGTAGAAATTCGCGATACGCCATGTCTGCAGTGAATTTCAGATCACCCGACGGGCCGTCACCAGCTCGACACCATATATATCATCACAGGTACCTGCAGCTGCTCACACCCGTGCAATCTCTGGGTATCCAGCCCGGCTGGAAAATTCCAGGCCCACAGACTGAGCCCGCAGTACCGGTGGGAGGGGGCCCCCATCGCAACTCAGTTCCGCCACGTCAGCAGCAGCCAGCCAGGCAACAACACTGGTAGGGCAGCGACGCCCGCCACCTGGCGACCAAACAGCGAACAACTCCAGCAGTCACGGAGGGACACGTCCGCACTCCACGGCTGCTCGAAGTGCCATGGAACATCTAGTTGGTACTCCTGTGCTAGAGTTTGTAATTCTGTCTTCTTGGCACGAATTATGTTCCTACTTCATTTGCTGGATCACTACAAAAATGCTGAGAGACGAAACATTTTGAGATATCAAACAAACGTATTGAGAATGTACCTGTGTTATTATAAGTGTCAGTAACAGGATGACGTGGCAACTGGTGACTATCCTGTGGGAATTCAATCGTTAATGTGAAAACAATTAACGTTAATATTAGCTGTTAAATGATTAAATAATCAAAACGCAGAGAAATCTTGTACCCGCCACTCAATATACGAGAATAAGGGCAAGAAAATCCTACTAAAATAAATGAAACTTGATAGTTTCAAAAGTGAAAGGTAGTCCAAAAACGTAGGGATACCTTGCCGGGTCTCTATAAGACAGAAGCAAGAGGTTTCCTACTTAACTAGGTGACATTTACAGAATTAGCATTCTTTGTGCTCTGTAAAAAGAATGCCAGTTCCCTACCTGGGTAAGTATCATAATCTCTGACTGACGCGTAGGGGTGCGAGTAGTGTCAACTGGTGACGAGAACTGCTGTTGAGGTCCCACTTCAACAGCGTAGAAGAAGAACTATGTGCGAGAGGAACAATGACCCCTCTATATCCTCCTTCGGTAGGATTGCAGAAGATAGGGTACGCGGCCCGAAGACAAACCAAAGTACCAGGGTACCAAAGGGGGTGATCTGCCGTAAATGAGAAAATAATTTGGGACGAGAATAAGGTGGAATACACGAGTAATAGCACCGAGGGATGAACAACCAATTAAGAGAGTGACTGTGGCCAACAGACATCACGTAATCCACAATCATCCAACACTCATAAAATGTTACACTCGGAAAGCACAAAATACACAGCACCATAAAAATTATTGAGATGAGAGTTATGAAATTAGTGAAAAAGCAACGTGTAAGAAAGCCAAGTACACTTATCACAAATTGAAATGACCGGTCTAGTATCAATACCTGAGTGAAGCTCCTAGGACAGGCCCCCATTAATGTGACGAGAAATGTAGGTGTTAAGCAGCAGTCTTCTCTATGGCTGGTGGAAATGCCAATCACATTAGAAAACAAAAGAGAAAAAAAATGTTGACTGCTTGGCGGTTGTCTTCCTGGGGTAAAGTGAGAGGGAAAAACATGCAAAACAAATTTTTAAATAATGAACTTTAATTTACTTAAACAAACAGAAAAAAATAAAGATAATCGCTTGGCTATGTACAGTGCTGATCAAAAATACAAAGACAAAAAACACAATATAAAATAAATAATGGTTACGTTACTCTACAATTAGCAAGACAAAAAAATTAGTAAATGGTGCTGAGAATATTGGCTGGCTGAAACCTCTACTTTGTATACAGGATGTATGCTTAGATAGAAGCGTCAGCTCTAGAGCACAAAGAATATTCTGAGTCAACTGCTCGTGCAAGACTATATATAGGCGAGCCGAGGGCGCTGGAGTCTCGTGAAGTCGCTGATTCACCAATGGGGAGAGAGTTGGCTTTGAAGTTTTTTTTTATTATTTTTATAAAAGAACACACAATGTACAAAACAGACACCCGCCGAAGGAACAATTCATGAATATACACAGGACAATATAACAAAGTAAGTATACATGGATGCACAAAAACCAAGAAAGAAAAACACAGGATACAAGGCACAAAAGAGAAAAACCTAGAAACAGGCACAGGATTAACCACAAAAAAACAAAACATTACAATAAATAGCACACAAAATAATAACATAAAACATAGACACATTCACAAAAACCGTAAGTACAGAAATACAAAAGAGAACACAACAACAAGCCCAGCCCAACAACCCCAAACACAGGTGCATACAAGTACAGAACAACAGGCCTCCGAAACCACGAACAAGAGGCAAAAAAAAAAACAGAAATAACAAAGGGACGTACGCCAATTACATTTTTTTTTTCTGTCCGTTACAATCCACATGCAGGATCTGAAGTCATAATACAAAGGCAGAATATAAAACTCAAATCAA
>WNGS01007256.1:25800-50212 GCA_020271785.1 Procambarus virginalis
ATATTCAGCTAATAGTTCTCTATTATTTACATTCATCCACGTTTCGGTAAGTGCAATAATATCTATTTTTTCTGTGCAGACAAGAGCATTTAATTCGTTAATTTTATTTTTTTTTTTTTTTTTTTTGAGATATATACAAGAGTTGTTACTTCTTGTACAGCCACTAGTACGCGTAGTGTTTCGGGCAGGTCCCTGGAATACGATCCCCGCCGCGAAGAATCGTTTTTTTCATCCAAGTACACATTTTACTGTTGCGTTAAACAGAGGCTACAGTTAAGGAATTGCGCCCAGTAAATCCTTTTTTCATCCAAGTACACATTTTACTGTTGCGTTAAACAGAGGCTACAGTTAAGGAATTGCGCCCAGTAAATCCTCCCCGGCCAGGATACGAACCCATGACATAGCGCTCGCGGAACGCCAGGCGAGTGTCTTACCACTACTCCACGGAGACTGTGAAGTCTATTTCTTAGACTTCTATTGTTAGTGCAATATACCCTAAGTGAATAGTTATTTTGAGGCCCTTCTCTTTCCCTGATCATTTTGCCAATTCCTTTCTCCCACAAACACATACTTTTATTACCTCCTTCCTCCAAAACAATTCCCATACCTCTATCTACTAACAGTTTAAACCCAAACAACACAACCTCTAACCACTTCTTCCAACAAGTTCGCAACTCGATTGTTCGCTACGCAACCAACTAGTTCGATTTCAGGGGGCATTTCAATGGGTGCAGAAAAGTTGTTCAATGTCAACCAATATTTTTGACTAGTTGTATATGAAAAGGGCTGCAATTGTCCCATGTTTCAGTACTTCAGCGTAAATAGAAAGAGAGTTTTTTTTTTTTTCAACGTTTTTTTCACATTTTCAAATCGACACTTCTTCACACACGTTTCAGATATAATTATTCTGTGACCCTTTTCTGACACATTGGCATATAATAAAGGATTGGATGTAAAAGAATTTCCAAAACATCTTTAGTTTTCCTAATACAAATGTTCAAATTTCCCCCCCAAAATTATGCAAATATGGCATGTTTATTGCTATTATAAAATCAATAAATGAACTTAGAGAAACAGGGATACGTGCACATGTAGAGAGAAGCCATACATTATATACTGTGTAAGTTTCATGTAAATTGAATAAAAAATTAAAAAGTTTTGTCAACATTTGTGTCAATTGAAAAAAAAACAGAAATTAATAAAGTCTAAGGTTCTAAAATCTGTGGCTGAGGTTGACATCAACCAATTTTCTCCAAAATTGGCATCCTTACAGATAGGCTTACGTACAGTAAGGTCTGTAAGTTTGATGCAAATCGCCCCAAAAAAATGAAAAAAAAAAAATTGAAAAAAAAAAAAAAATCCTTTTTTTTTTTCTCTTAAATTTTTTTCCAATTAAACTAATTATAATATTTGTTTAATATATGCTATTGTGATAGCAAAGAGTCATAGCTATGATTTCAGTTGACACTTTTGATTCATAATCGATTTTGACCATTTTGGCATAATTTTCACAACTACTTCATTATTTTTTTTCTCCCTTCCTATTTATGCTACGATGCTGAAACTTGGACCAGATGAAACACTTTTTCATATAGAACTTGTCAAAAAAGTTTGATTGAAATCGAACGAGTTTTCATTTTTTGCATTTTTGAGCCAAACAGGATTGAGACGCCCCCTTCAGTCAGTCAGGTGCTGTCACAGTGAGAGGTTGTGTTAGCTGGAGCTCCGATTGTAGTAATATTATTACAGCAATAATGGAAGGATCATTGAAGGAACTGGTCAATCTAGTCGGAGATCTGAGGACAGAGCTGGATTCGCTTCGGGAGGAGGTACGTTTGCTGAAGCAACATCAGGAAAAAACAAAGGAGGCCTTTGTTGAGACCAGTATTAAGAAGTCCTCGTCTTGGCAAGTTGTGCAAGACAGGTGTCTTAAGAAGACCTTGGCAAAACCGACAACTAATAGCCTACACCTAAGGACTTTTAACGCATTTGAAGTATTAGAGGACGAGTGCTGTGGTGAACCTGTTGTTCAATGAGGAGGCAAAGCAACGAGGAGAATTGAAACGAAGGTCCCTCAAACTGCTCGAAAGGAAAAGGGAGAATCGAAGCGAATTTTGGTTGTGAGAGATTCCCAGGTGAGGTATTTAGAGCGTTTTCTGTCTAAATTTTCTTACTAATCATAAATCCCAGATCCCTTTCGAAATCCGACTTCGCAATCTCAACACCATCTAGCTCGTATCTTGTAACGCTATCATCATTACCTAGCCTCAGAACTTTACATTTATCAGCATTAAACTGCATCTGCCAATCCTTTGACCATTTCAAAACCCTATTTAGATTGTGAAAATAATCTCTTCCCAGAGATTGAGCCTGCTATCTCCTTACTTCATCACGTTCTCAACAATATGCAAGATACGTTTTATAGTGGCCTAACGTATATATCAAGACAGCTACACGCAACTGCAACTCCCTCCTCCCCCCTCTCCAGCACCTGCTGCACAATTGGTCGACTTGTCAACTACTACTCCCAGCAAACTAGCGACTTGCGGCCGTCCGGCGTTCTCATTGGCCGCCAACCAACACACCAACCCCGCTCCACGCCAATCACATTTCATCGCCAGTTATTGTTGGAGTCCCTTGCAGCTCTCTCAGCCAGAATATATCTCGTGCTCCTGCTGTGAACACCTAAATTTGAACCACCTCGTGTGATCAAATAAGAGGTTTATAGCTAGCACATATATTCCCAGCACCATTTACTTTGTTAACGTAACCAGTTCCCCCCTTTTCACTTTATTATATCTTTTATGTATATTTCTTTTACATGCCAAGGTATCGTCTTTATTTTATTTTGTTTTCTAGATTCATTAAAAGTATTTTTTTATATTTTGTGTTTTCGTGTATCTTGCCTTACCACAGATTATCAGACAAGCAGTCACTCTATTTTTTTCTTTTTTTATATATAAATTAACTGTATGTGGCCCAGCATTGACACCTGCTATTTGGAAGACTGCCGACCACCATTTCCAACACGTTACCGTCACATATAATTGGGGGTCTGTCCAAGGAGCTTCACTCAGGTATTGGTAATTGTGGTATGCGTACTTGGCTTTCATTTCCCTTGCTTTCATTATTTACATTAATCATTTTTTATTTCCATGGTGCTGTGTATATTGTGCATTACGGGAATAGCATATGGTGAGTGTGAGACAACTTTGGATTACGTGGTGACTGTTGGCCGCAGTCATACTCTTAATTGGTCGTCTCCCCCTTCCGTGTTATCCTCCGTGTTTAACATCTTTTGTCCCCAGATATTTCTCACATTTTTGACAGATTATCACATAGGTACCCTGGTACTGTGGTCTGTCTCCGGGTCAATAGCACCCAAGTCCTGCAATCCGACTCTAGGAGGAAAAAGAGGGCTTTAGATCCTCTAGCACGAACTATTATTGGCGAATTGGGACCTCGCCGATAGTTCTCGTCACCAGTTGACACTCGCACCCCTACTCGTCGGTCAGACTGATGGTATTTACCCAAGGTAGGGAATTGGCGTTCTTTCTTTTGAGCACAAAGTTCGCTAATTCTGTAAATACCATATTCAATTTCAGTGGGTACCATTGCTTATGTTCTATAGTGACTTGGCAAGGTATGACTACATTTTTTGGACTACCTCATTTATTTTGAAGCCATTTAGTGTTTCACTTGTCTTTTAAACTCAGTTTCCACTAATTAGTAGGATTTTCTTGCCTTTATCCTCCCACAGTGAGTACCAGGTACAAGATTTCCTGCGACCTTATTCATTTACCATCTTGAATTTAATTATTAATAATTCCCCACAGGATAGGTATCAGTTGCCACGTTTCCTGTTTCTGACATTCACCATATTCTCACTGTATATTCGTGTCTCTTTATTCTGCTATATTTTCACAATGTTCCGCTTACAAGCTTTCAAAGCAAATCCAGAAGGTGAAATAGGAACTTACGTCATGCAAGAAGGGTCGAATTGATAACTCTTGCACACGAGTATCAATTGGAAGTTCCCCCTGGCGCCAACAAATATACCGTAATAATCTAATTGTAGATCATCTTTTGGATGAAGGGAAGATAGATTCTGATACTCATGACCAATACACTATTTCAGATAAACATGACTTGACAGCAATAAAACTTAAGTTGGAACTTGCTAAGATCGAGCGGGAGCAACAAAAGGAAGCAGCTGCAATCAGAGAGCGTGAAGCTGCCCTCAGAAAGGAAGAACAAGAGCGTGAATCTGCAATCAAAGAGCGTGAAGCTGCAATCAGAGACGTGAAGCTGCCCTCAAAAGGAAGAACAAGAAAGAGAAATCCGCCTCAAGGAGCGTGAGGCAGCCCTGGCCAAGGAAGCAGCTGCCATCCGGAAAGAAGAAAGTGAACGAGAGTTGGCCTTATACCAACAGCGACTCGAGATGCAGCGTGACCACGACAAACGACAGGCAGAAGCAGCTCTAAACTGTCGTGACCGAGAACTCGCGAGGGACGCTGCACACCAAGCTCAACTCCAACAAGCGGCAGCTAGTCTTCCTCCCAGTTTCAATATCTCCCATGCAAGTAAGTTAATGCCCCCGTTCATCGAAACGGAGGTTAATGTTTTTTTTACCACTTTTGAGACCCTTGCTGATCAACTTAATTGGCCTGACGACCAATGGGCTACCCTTCTCAGAGTACATTTAACAGGTAGAGCAGCAGTCACACTCAGCACTTTGGCATCAGAAAACGACTACACCACCCTGAAGCAAGCTGTGTTGGACGCCTACCTTCTCTCCACCGAAAGCTATCGACGAAAGTTTCGTGACTACGTCAAGGCAAGTACCACCACCTTCTTAGAATTTGCTAACACCAAACGAAGATATTTCATGAAATGGCTGGAGGCAGCACATGTCTCTACTTTTTCAGAGCTTGTCAACCTCATACTGGTTGAAGAATTTTTGAGACGTGTACCTCCTCCTGTCCGCCTATACTTAGCGGACAAAGAAGAGACAGATTTGGTGAAGTGCGCGAAGTCAGCTGACACTTACAGCCTCATCCACCGGCTTACACCAGAACCTACCAGCAAGAAGTCTTGGTACAGTTACGAGAAAGCGAGCCCAGATCAAGGTACCTCTCAACTGTACTGCAGGTATTGTCGATTATATGGACACACCATTGACAAATGTGGTAAGTCCCAAGCTAAAGGTAACATTGAACCTCCTAAGTCTAAACCTACTCACCCTAAGTCCGGTAAGCCTGTAATGAATGTTGGTGTTCATGCTAATGATCTCTCTCTCTTTAGCAAGCATCTATATCCAGGAACTATCTCTACCCACGGTTCAGATTCAGAGGGACGTTTTGGACTTAAGATCCTGCGGGACACAGCGGCTCTACAATCGATCGTCTTGAAATCAGCTGTGCTCAACGTCGCCTACACTGTGTTCATCACTGACCTAACTGTTACAACTCCTTATCCCCTTTCCAGAGTTTACCTGGACTGTCCCTTCGTGACCGGTGAAGTCCAAGTCGCCGTCAGGGAAAAGCCTTTTCCCATGCCTGGAGTGCAACTTCTCCTGGGCAACGACTTGGCAGAAGACCAACAACCTGATCGTCAAGGACATATCCGAGGTAAGCAACTCTGTGTTGGATAACCCGATTTTTGAGCATGTTCCAGCAAAGGTTCAAGAGAATGATGAAGGTTCTCCTCCTGTTATGGTGACCACCCGTGCTCAAGCTGCACGACCACAGCCAGCTGACTCTACTGTTACCGCTGTCCCTCGGGACCCTTCGAAACTACCCCCTAACCTGACCGCTGTGAAGTTCCGTAAGTTACAGAGAGATGATCTTACCTTGACACCATTATTCTTTCAGGCTGAAACCCAATCCGACAGTGTTCCTGGGTTCTTTATGGAGAACGAAATACTCTATCGCAGGTATAGACCCAGTAAACTGAAGGACGAGGACGATTGGGCAGACGTTGAACAACTAGTGATTCCTACTAGCCTGCGGCCCACGATTCTACACCTGGCCCACGGTGCTTTGTCACACTACGGGTTCAACAAGACTTACCATGGAATTCGACAAAGCCAGGTATGGTTAACGATGTCAAGAATCATGTCAAATTATGCCACGTGTGTCAGTTAACCGGGAAACCGAACGTTTCCATTCCCAGAGCACCACTGATACCCATTCAGGTGCCTGAGGAACCGTTCCACAAACTTATCATTGACTGTGTTGGTCCTTTGCCTCGGACCAGTGCAGGCAATGCATATATCTTAACCATCCTGTGTCCTACCACCAGATTTCCGATAGCAGTTCCAGTGAAAAATATTACGGCTGCTACAGTGGTGAAGAATCTACTGAAAATCTTCACCCAGTATGGATTTCCGAGGGAGATACAGAGCGACTGTGGCACCAACTTCACCAGTGATCTCTTCAAATGGACTCTGGAGGAGTTCAACATCAAACAGGTACTGTCCAGCCCCTATCATCCTGCTTCACAGGGTTCTCTCGAGCGTAGTCATCAAACCATCAAGGCACTCTTAAAAAAGTTTTGTAATGAGACCTCAAAGGATTGGGATAGGCAAATTGATCTCATCATGTGTATTTTCAGAAGTCTTCCCAACGAGTCACTAGGAGTATCTCCTTATGAGATGCTCTACAGACGTAAGTGCCGTACACCTCTCAAGGATTCTCTACGTGATACCACCTTCAGTGAGCATCAGAATGTGCCCCAGTATCTTCAAAACCTCCGCCACATTCTTGAGAGGGTCCATTCCTTTGCCAGCAACAACCTACAGAAAGCCCAGGAGAGGATGAAGACTCGTTACGACCAGCACTGTAAAGTAAGGAAGTTTAAACCAGGAGACTTAGTGCTTGCCTATTTCCCTATCCCAGGTTCTCCTTTACAGAACAGGTTCTCAGGACCCTACCGTGTTAAGGAGTGCCGTAACAACTTCAACTACGTTCTCGAGACCCCCGATAGGCGGCGGAAGACCCAGCTGTGCCACATCAATTTACTCAAGCCCTACCATGGGGTTCCTCCCACTGTGTTAACCAATTTCACCTCATTTACAGGTCCATACAGCCACAGTCAGACCTTCCCTGCTGCTCCTTCCGAAAGCACTGACACTGAGACAGCGCTTTCTAAGTCAGAAATCCTTACTGACCTTCACCATCATTTTCAACAGCATAATAGTGCTCCTCTATCATATTCTAATACTTCTCTCGCCTCGCCAGATATCAAGTCTCCCATCCTCCATAGCGACGCCAGTGGTACCGGCAACATGGGTGACCTAGTACAACAAGGCGAAGAGACTCTACATACCAACTACCATAGACGACACCACGAGCAACAAGGAGCTACTCGTCGTCCTGAACAGGCAACACTTTGCTCCATACCCGCAAAGTACTCAGTCCACCACCATCTACATGGACCACAACCATCTTCATTTCCTACAAACAGCCCAACTCAACCATCGACTACTTCTATAATGGGCTGGCCAACTACATCATTTCAGCCTGGAGATTGCTACACCCAGAAGTCTGACTACATCATATCAGACACCCTCTCCAGCGTCACTGAGGTAGAGGCAGCTCCACCTCCCACTCTACCTCCCGTGAACATGACTCAACCAGAACCGCAGGCTTCAGGGGAGAGTTGTGACAATAATCTCTTCCCAGAGATTGAGCCTGCTATCTCCTTACTTCATCACGTTCTCAACAATATGCAAGATACGTTTTATAGTGGCCTAACATATATATCAAGACAGCTACACGCAACTGCAACTCCCTCCTCCCCCCTCTCCAGCACCTGCTGCACACCTGGTCGACTTGTCAACTACTACTCCCAGCAAACTAGCGCCTTGCGGCCGTCCGGCGTTCTCATTGGCCGCCAACCAACACACCACCCCCGCTCCACGCCAATCACATTTCATCGCCAGTTATTGTTGGAGTCCTTTGCAGCTCTCTCAGCCAGAATATATCTCGTGCTCCTGCTGTGAACACCTAAATTTGAACCACCTCGTGTGATCAAATAAGAGGTTTATAGCTAACACATATATTCCCAGCACCATTTACTTTGTTAACGTAACCAGTTCCCCCTTTTCAATTTATTATATCTTTTATGTATATTTCTTTTACATGCCAAGGTATCGTCTTTATTTTATTTTGTTTTCTAGATTCATTAAAAGTATTTTTTATATTTTGTGTTTTCGTGTATCTTGCCTTACCACAGATTATCAGACAAGCAGTCACTCTCTTTTTTTCTTTTTTTTATATAAATAACTGTATGTGGCCCAGCATTGACACCTGCTATTTGGAAGACTGCCGACCACCATTTCCAACACGTTACCGTCACAAGATCAACTTGAAGTGAAAGTGCGTCTTCTTCCGTATTAATTTCCCTACCGATTTTTGTATCATCTGCAAATTTGCAAATGTTGCTACTCAAACCTGAATCTAAATCATTTATATATATTATTTATATATATTATAGAAGGAAGGGCGAGGTACATAATATCTGATCTTAGAAAGAATACCAACAGTTTTTGAAACTTTTTTTGATATGTTTAGAATGTGTCCCTGGAAATTCAGCTTGTGGTCAATGAGTACGCCAAGGAATTTTCCATCTATTTTGTTACAAACTTGGGTATTATTTATCATGAGATTTATTTGATTTGAGGATTTATTGCCAAACAAAATATAGAAAGTTTTGTCAATGTTGAGGGTGAGTTTGTTGGCAGTTAGCCAAAGATGGACTTTATTTAGCTCAGTATTCACTGTGACATTTAGAGCAAGGGGGTCAGGGCTGGAGTAAATGAAGGTTGTGTTGTCAGCAAATAAAATTGGTTTGAGGTGTTGGGAGGCATTTGGAAGGTCATTAATGTAGAAGAGAAAGAGGAGAGGGCCAAGTATGCTGCCCTGAGGAACACCAGCGTTGATGGGTAGGGTAGGAGCAATTGAATTATTCACAGAAACATACTGGAGCCTATCAGTAAGGTAAGATTTGAGGTATTGCAGGGAGTGACCTCTGACTCCATAATGATGTAATTTAAGAAGAAGGTTTTGGTGGTTGACAGTGTCAAAAGCCTTACGCAGGTCAGTAAAAGTAATTAAAACTAGAGACCCTTGTGGAGAGTATATATTTGCCTGTTTCAGAGTCAAGGGAAGTGAGGCTGTCCTGACTGTGGGAGCAATCTACAAAATTCCTAACACTGATGTGACAGAATTTAACTCTAATCTTAGAAATGTAATACTAGAGAACAGACTGAACAAAAACCACTTAATTATTTCTGGGGACTTTAACATTGACCTTTGCAAGCCTGATAACCCTCCTGCTGCTAGTTTCCTCAACTGTATGAATTCCTGCTTCCTCATACCCTTCCTCACTAGTCAGTACATTGGTTAGTTGACCATGTACTGACTAGTGACCACTTTGCTACAAAAACAGTTATTAATATAGCACTACCTCCCAGACCTCCAACTCCCGGGCCCGAATGGGACTTAATCAAAGCAGATTGGACGAAATTTCAGGAATCTCTCATTAAAACTACACTCCTCGTAACAACACCGAAGACCGAAGAAATGGAAAGAAAAAAAGATTTAGTAAGTGGAATTACTTAGAGCAGCGAATCACACCATCCCCAAGAGGAAAACAATTACCCAACAACATAAGAGTCATTGGTATTACTGTGATAGGATCAAAGAGCTACATAACAGACTAAATTGTGCACGAAAGAACTTCAGAAGAGATAGAACCGAAGCTAATCTAGAACTTCTTAGAGTTGTTCTAGATCATGTGCACGAAGAAATTGTAAAAATCAGAGAAGAAAAATGGCTCGAATGGTGTGCCAAACTAAATCAGCAGACATCCTTGTGCGACATCTATAGGCAGATCAACAAGGAAAATCACCTCCTGCTATGCCACATCATGTTTATCCTGAGCAAGAAGCAGAAAGGTTAGCAAATCTATTTGCTTCAAGAGCAGTTCCACTTAACTTCCTAAAGCAACTCTGACTCTCCAACAAAGACATCAAGCAGCAAGATGAAAAAAAAATAGATGATGCTTTAGCCTTACCTAACGAACCTTTCAATCCTTTCCAACCTTTCAATCTGAAAGAACTCAGAAGAGCTACAAAGAAAACTAAAGACCAGCCTATACTCCAGGTGAGGACAAAATCACTTACAACATGCTGGCCAAGCTGGGAGAAAAAGGTGAAGAAGCCTTCTTTAATCTCATCAACAGAGTATGGGTGACAAGAACTTGACCACTCTTTGAACAGAGTAATTATAGTTCCCATTCCAAAACTTAAAGACCCAGGAAATCCAAGACCCATCTCAATAACAAGCTGTCTGACCAAAACTGCAGAAAGAATGACTCTTAATCGATGTCACAGTCGCTATGGACCAATAACCAGGGTTCTTGATATTATAACCATATTCTTAGTGTCCGACCCCAGGTCGGTAATACGCTTTTAGGAAATGTCTGTATAATGCAATGAATAAATAAGGGGGGGGGATAATCAAGACACTATTCCCATCACCAATATATTTACACTTATACCCTTAAAATATAATAAATAGCTTATTACTATACTTCTTTACAGTAGTATCACTTTCACACAGGACACTAAAAGCACACACATGCAGTGTTCGTCAACCCCAGTGTTTCCACTGCCCAGTACCTTCCACTTGTATTGGAAAACACTGGCGAGTTCACCTTTTACATGGGCCAGTCCAACGACACAGTATCACTAGGTGCCTATACCCCACTATCACTCCAGTCACTCGATTGCAAAGGTCTTCAACCATACACTGATCGGGGTCACAAACTAACACATACAGCTAACATACAGCTTCCTACATCCTACAGACTGTAGGTCAGTAGGATGACCTACTGACCTACAGTCAGGCCATCTACAACGACCTCTCTGTCTTACCAAGGCAGGAAACCAGAGACATTTGCCGCTGTCACCCCACCACCAATAGATGGCGTTGTCCACTTAACGTCCAATATCAGGGGTGGGGGGGGGGTTGGAGTGCAGACCCATAGATGGCACTGAATTGCCACTCTACACATTGACGAAGATGTCGGGTCCATAACAATCGAATTGAATGGAAAGCCAATCACTGCGCCAAAATGTTCGCTTTCAGAAAAGGTGTTGGAACCACAGAATGCCTTACCTCCCTTCTGGATCAAATCAATGACAAACCTGAAATCCTTATTTTTCTAGGCCTACAAAAAGCCTTCGAGTTAGCCAGTGCTCCAGCTACACTGTGCTGCCTCGTGGATAAGGAAATCAAAGGACACGCTCTTGCTTTTGCCAAAGGAAGCCTACTTAACCGAGAAGCTAAAGTCAAATTCCAAGGAAAAACATCGACCTCAAAGAGGCTGGAAAATGGAACTCCGCAGGGAGGAATTCTAAGCCCCTTCCTCTTCAACTGTCTCATGGAACAATTCATGAAGCTCAAGCTACCAAAAGCCAAACTTCTTAACTATGCAGACGACTTTGTGGTCATCATCAAAGGCAAAGGTGCAAGGAACCATGCACAAAAATGCCTAGATATTATCAGCAGGGAAGCGGAACGCATAGCAGTGAAAATAAACAGCAATAAAACAAAAGCAATGGCCGTTAAAATGAGAACTCAAGACATTAGACTCGCAATACAAGGACAAGAAATCGAGTGGGTTACCTCTTTTCAATACCTAGGAGTCATAATAGACAACCAGTTGAAATTCACTCAAGAAATTGAATATCTTCGGCTGTAAAGCCAGAAACTCAGCTTTGCGCTCCCTGACCAGTCTTAGAGAGGGTGCATCTCTACCAGTACTCAAAATGTACTACGTTCAAGCAGTTAGGTCACTCATCGACTATGCTGCTCCTGCTCTTACATCCCTCAGTGATAACCAATGGGAGAAACTGGAAGTGTCTCAAAATGATGCTCTGAGAACAATGCTGGGAGCACCTATATGGACGCGTAGAGAGAACCTTAGAATGGAAACAAAACTACCAGCATTAGAAAACAGGATGTAACAAAGGATAGCTACTATAATAGGAAAACTTACTGGAACAACCGCCAGGCTGTCAATCAAAGACAGCATACAGAGATCATTTCAGAAAAACCTACAGTATAGAACAAGCTCATGGATGGATAATGTGGTCAAGATTTTAGAGAAAATGGACCTGAAATGGACCATTAAAAACAAAGGGGAAGATAGACCATATCAACACTTTCGACAGCCTCCTCCATGGGAAGAATCGAATATAAAGATAATCATTGAAAGATTACCAGTTAAAAAATCAGCAGGTGACCCGCAGAGGCTCAAGGACGTAGTAGAACAACAAATGGAAAATATCTCTAGACCCACAACGACTCACATCTTCACAGACGGATCAGTCGATCAAGAAAGAGGTTCTGCTGGGGCAGCAGTTTACACTACCAACCATGAGGCTTACTGGAGCATGAATAGTGGGTGCTCAACATTGCAAACAGAGTTATATGCCCTGAAGGAGGCAATAAAATATGCAATTGAGAATAATTTACATGATGTCATCATTCATACCGACTCTAAATCTTCGCTCCAGGCATTGTTATCCAGTCAGCACAGAGATAATATACAACTCCTCACAGAAATTCAACATATAGGAAAAGAAGCCCATAATCGAGGGTTGTCAATCACCCTAAATTGGATACCAAGTCACATTGGCATAGATGGCAATGAAAAGGCAGACTCACTAGCAAAAACTGCCTCTGCTCTACCTGTTGTACAGGTTCAAATACCTCCAAGTTTCTCACAGATAAAGGAGCAAATCAAGAAGAAAATATTCTCAACTATCAAAGGTCGCCACAGAGCGAAAGTAGCAGAAGGAAGATCCACTGCGATATGGTACGAACAAGCCACTGGTTACTCCTCTTTCAAGCCTGGCAAAAAGATATCCAGAGACATTGCAGTAGCCATACACAGACTCAGGCTTGGTTACAAGTGTTGCTGGGAGGTAATGAACCCAATAGTTAAAGAGTGTCACATATGTGAAACTGAAGCAGAGGCGCCACTGTTGCACTACTTACTGGAATGTGAAGCTACTGAACCCTTGCGCATCAAACTCAACATTAATCCAACGACAGCAGCTGCATTAGATGCACATTCCACCGCGACTACAATGATTAGAAAAGCCGTTGAGGAATGGGACTCATTAGTGAGCATTCTGCATCTACATCCACCACCAAGATAATGTTAATAAAACAGGTTTAAAACCAGTGCACTAAAACAGAAGCGATAAATAAACAGGACAAAAAAGAGAAATCCCCTCCTCCATTTTAAACTTAGACCCAAATATCACAGGAAAAAGGTTATCATGTATAACCAAACTCAATTACGGGCTCACCATAGCTCGTGCTACATGGACACTTAGTCCTGAGTAGCTAAATCTTTAACAACAACAACAACAATTTATGATCTGGGTTGTCCAGATCTAGTGTTGAAAGAATCGTGATCATAGAATTAAGAGTCATTACCTGCAATCTCAAAGTAGGGAAGTAGGGAAACATCAAACAAAATACGTGGCATAATCAACTCTGCATTAAAAAAAATGTCAGATATGCAGAAGCAAACGTTCTTGTTTAACGATGAGCAACAGCAGGGCTATGTGGTACAGTCTTCTGCATCTCCCGTTAACGGTTAGTATCTTCTTTATTTGATATTGGTGCCCCAATCTTTCTGTGTTCATATTTCAGTCAGTACGTGTAGTAAAAGGTGGCTCATTTAACTACTGGGGTTTTCAGTTGCATGCCACTTACAGTATATAATTTCAATGATTCTGAAATGAAAATACACTCTGATCTGATTGACAGAGTGTAACCACAGGTAATGAGAGAGAGAGAGGGCGGGTTGACTGTAATATCCTTGTTCAGGGCCTCCAGAACCTCCCAGTGATATCTGAGTTCTGGATTGGTCCGTCATGGCCGATTCGGTTAACGTAGGTGCTTGGAAATCACCAGAACTCTGATATAAGTCAATCCATTGCTTCACAAAAAATGTATAAACTTGCGGTCACGATTTTTATTTTTATCTTTCTGAATTCTATATTTTGAATAAAAAATTTTTTAACGATAAACTGTTTCAACATCTTGGTTAAATACACCTCATTTACCTGATATTTGTTTCACTGATCATTGATCACCCCCCCCCCCCCCGCCACTAAAATCCTTGAATCACGAACCAATATTTTAGAACTTTGTGTATCTTTACAGATCCTAATTGTTTATCTCACATACGAAACGCGATATTTAATTTGCATTGTTTAAATTGAAATTAGTAATGTTATAATGAACAATTTTTTTTAAACAGATGAATCACGTGACGTCCTCGACATATTCGGTAAGATAGCATCACCCCGTGAGACACTCTGTGATCAGTTCAACAATGTCTCAATGGGGCTCACACGGAATTCCAATGATGGCTACCTGTCCCTTAATCACCGGCCCTTCAATAACTCCCTACGACTCGATAAGACCTACGATGCCTCCTTGTCTTTAATGTCATATTCGTCTGGCATTCCACAAAATGATACACCAGCTGATCTTCCAGAACGTCGCCAACCATGTAACAACGTTCTGTATACTAGATCGTTCAGCATCCCTACTACTTATAGCAACGAGATGATTCATGTAGAGTTTGGTGAGCCCAGCAAAACTGGCCAAGTCAAGAAGAAGAGAGCCAGCATGCGTCCGTCACCATATCCTAACTTAAGCCAAAGATATCAAGCCGCCTCTCAGGCGTGCGACACTGAAGCGTCTTCGCCAGGACACCTAAACACACGTCTGTTTGTCCATAGAGATAACCAACACAACGCATGTTCTTTCTGTGACTGTTCCTTCAGTCAGAAGAAGGAACTGAACATCCATATTCGGAATGTCCATGGAATAATCAGAGTGCCAATAATCACAGAAAATCTTATGATTGTTAAATGCTTCCAACAGCTTCAATTGTCTATAGATTAGTGTCCCTCCAATAAAATTCCATTAGTTGTATTCCATTTTTAATTGTTACAAATAAAATTATTATTTAATGCTTGGTATTATTGCTAATTAATGTTTGGTATTATTACTAAATAATGCTTGGTACTGTTAATATTAATACAAATATTTATTTTTATTTGCAGTGTATTACTTGATGCTCTATATACCTCCAGATTGTGTGTATTTATTATTTCAGGTTATTTGTTGAAAGTTCAAAGCTCTATACATTGCACATATTTAAGAATATAAGAATGAAGGTAACTGCAGGAGGCTTATTGGCTCATACGTGGCACCTTCTATTTATATCCTCACAATACCGTTTATGCATATGTATACATATACATAATATGTATATGTACATAATATACATATACATAATATGTATATGTATACATAATATGTATATGTATACATAATATGTATATGTAGGTATGATCAAGGGGTGCTAATTCCAGAAATATTTTTAATTAAGTTATATTTTAAATCCGCATCGAAATCCCCCCCCCCCTTTTTTTTAACTTAATGGGACCACGGAAATCGTGGCAACAATCGTGGACGATCCTGGATCCGGAATGCCGGGTCCCACTACTGGCGACGAATTTCTCACTGATTCTTATCAGACAAATCACTGCCGGGAAAACATTTATTTTTAGTATTTATCTAGGGCCGGAGTTTCTACTGTTGCAAACTCTTTGAAACCTGTGGTTGGAGGGGTTTGTTTG
Source organism: Procambarus virginalis (assembly GCA_020271785.1). Taxonomy (NCBI): domain Eukaryota; kingdom Metazoa; phylum Arthropoda; class Malacostraca; order Decapoda; family Cambaridae; genus Procambarus; species Procambarus virginalis. The sequence continues at coordinate 41,546 of WNGS01007256.1, forward strand.
GGTTAGTGCCCCAGCAGAACCTCTTTCTTGATCAACTGATCCATCTTGGAAAATGTGAGTCATTGTAGGTCATGAGATGGTTTCCATTTGTCATTCTATGACTGCTTTGAGCCTCTGCAAGTCACATGCGGATTTTTTTAACCGGTAATCCTTTAATGATAATCTTTAGACTCGATTCTTCCCATGGATGAGGCTGCCGAAAGTGTCGTTACATGGTGTATCTTCTCATTTGTTTTTAATGGTCTACCTTCTCCTATGTTTTTAATGGTCTATTTCAAGTCCACTTTCTTTAGAATCTTCATTAGATTATTCGTTCATGCACTTGTTCTATACTGAAGGTTTCTCTAAAGCGATTTGTGTATGCTATCTTTGATTAACAGTCTGGCGGTGGTTCCAAAATGCTTTCCTTTGTTTGATCCTGTTTTCTATGGCTGGTAAGTTGGTTTCCATTCTTAGATTCCCTTAACGCGTCCATATAGGTGCTCCCAGCATTGTTCTGAGGGCATCATTTTGAAACACTTCCAGTTTCTCCCATTGGTTATCACTGAGGGAGAGCCGGAGCAGCAGTCAATGAGTGACCTAACTGCTTGAACGTAGTACATTTTGAGTACTGGTAGAGATGCACCATCTCTAAGACTTGTCAGGGAGCGCAAAGCTGAGTTTCTGGCTTTATATGTCGAAGATATTCAATTTCTTGAGCGAATTTCAAGTGAAGAGTGAAATTTTTTTTATTTTCATTGGAATGCGTTCCGCTTCCCTGCTGATAATATCTAGGCATTTTTGTGCATGGTTCTTAGCGCCTTTGTGAAGCAAATAGATTCGCTAGCCTTTCTGCTTCTTGCTCTGGATGAACATGGTGTGGCAGAGCAGGAGGCGATTTTCCTTTGGCCTTGTTGATCTGCCTCCAGATGTCGCCCAAGGACGTATGCTGATTTAGCTTGGCACACCACTCGAGCCATTTTTCTTCTCTGATTTTTGCTGTTTCTTCGTGCACATGATCTCGGACGGTTCTAAGAAGTCCTAGATTAGCTTCGGTTCTATCTCTTCTGAAATTCTTTCGTGCACTATTTAGACTGTTATGTAGTTCTTTGATCCTATCACAGTAATACCAATGGTCCTTGTGTTGTTGGGTAATTGTTTTCCTCTTGGGGATGGCGTGATTTGCTGCTCTATGTATTGCATTTACTAAATCTTTTTCCATTTCTTCGGTGTTTTCAGGAGGAGTGTAGTTTTGGTGCCAAGTTTCGAGAGCTTCCTGAAACTTCGTCCAATCTGCCTTGATAAAGTCCCATCCAGGTTCGGGAGCTGGAGGTCTAGGAGGTAGTGCTATATTAATAACTGTTTTTGTAGCAAAGTGGTCACTAGTCAGTACATGATCCACTGACCAATGACACAACTCATAAATACTGGTGGAGACAAACGTGAGATCCAACTTTCCCCCACCAGTGTGGGTTGGTTCCGTCGAATTAAGCAGACTGATTTCTGGACTTTGGTATGTTATGTGATGTTTATTGTGTGCCCTTCAGGCCGATGTCGTCTTTGTTTTCTAAATGTCCCTGTTTCGTGTAATTTAGGCTATACCTTTTCATGAATTATGTTTCTTTGATTTTGTTGTATTATGTGCCCTTCTGGCTATGCTGTTTGCTCTCTTACGTGAGGGGTTTTTGTGCGGAAATTTTGTTTTTTTTTGTTTCTGTTTCTAGTTTGAATTGTTATTGTGCCATGTACATTGTGCCATGTTATTATTTTATTATTTTTATTTTTTCTTGTTCTCCTCTGCTTTCTCTGTGTATTGTGGTCTTGGTTTATGTGTTATTGTATTTTGGGTATGGGTCCTTCAGGCCGGTGTTTTGTTTTGTTTGTTGTGTACCGATGGTTTTGTACTGTTTGATATGCGCCTGTGTTTTTGTTGTTTTGCATTTGTTTATCCTTTGTCCTGCATTTGTTTATCATTTGTACTGCATTTGTTTATCCTTTGTACTGTATTTTAAATGCCTTTTTGAGTTTTGTAATTTGTTATGCTGTCCTGTCGGCCCTTCTGGCTGATGGGTTTTCTTTGTTTCTCTTTGTTTTGTAATGTGTTTCTCATTGTTTTTTTTTGTATTTAATTTGCATGTTTGCATGTAAAAATAAAAAAAAAAAAAAAAAAAAAGTCGTCTGCATAGTTAAGTAGTTTGACTTTTGGTAACTTGAGCTTTGTATTACCGACCTGGGTTCAAATTGAAATCTTCAACTTGAACAGTTCAAGTTGAAAAGTTCCATGAAATAGTTGAAGAGGAATGGGCTTAGTATTCCTTCGTGCAGAGTTCCATTTTCCAGCCTCTTTGAGGACGATATTTTTCCTTGTAATTTGACTGTAGCTTCTCGGTTAAGCAGGCTACCTTTGGCAAAGGCCAGAGCGTGTCATTTGATTTCCTTATCCACAAGGCAGCACAGTGTAGCTAGAGAATTTCCTAACTCGAAGGCTTTTTGTAGGCCTAGAAAAATAAGGATTTCAGGTTTGTCATTGATTTGATCCAGAAGGGAGGTAAGGCATTCTGTGGTTCCAACACCTTTTCTGTAAGCGAACATTTTGGTGCAGTGATTGGCTTTCCATTCAATTCGATTGTTACGGACCCGACATCTTCGTCAATGTGTAGAGTGGCAATTCCAGTGCCATCTATGGGTCTGCACTCCAACCCCCCCCCCCCCCGCACCCCTAATGTTGGACGTTACGTGGACAACGCCATCTATTGGTGGTGGGGTGACAGCAGCAAATGCCTTTGGTTTCCTGCCTTGGTAAGACAGAGAGGTCGTTGTAGATGGCGTGACTGTAGGTCAGTAGGTCATTCTACTGACCTACAGTCTGTAGGATGTAGGAAGCTGTATGTTAGCTGTATGTGTTATTTTGTGACCCCGATCAGTGTATGGTTGAAGACCTTTGCAATCGAGTGACTGGAGTGATAGTGGGGTATAGGCACCTAGTGATACTGTGTCGTTGGACTGGCCCATGTAAAAGGTGAACTCGCCAGTGTTTTCCAATACAAGTGGAAGGTACTGGGCAGTGGAAACACTGGGGTTGACGAACACTGCATGTGTGTGCTTTTAGTGTCCTGTGTGAAAGTGATACTACTGTAAAGAAGTATAGTAATAAGCTATTTATTATATTTTAAGGGTATAAGTGTAAATATATTGGTGATGGGAATAGTGTCTTGATTATCCCCCCCCCCCCTTATTTATTCATTGCATTATACAGCCATTTCCTGAAAGCGTATTACCGACTTGGGGTCGGACACTAAGAATATGGTTATAACATCAAGAACCCTGGTTACTGGTCCATAGCGACTGTAATATCGATTAAGAGCCATTCTTTCTGCAGTTTTGGTCAGACAGCTTGTTATTGAGATGGGTCTTGGATTTTCTGGGTCTTTAGGTTTTGGAATGGGAACTATAATTACTCTGTTCCAAGAGTGGTCAAGTTCTTGTCACCCATACTCTGTTCATGAGATTAAAGAAGGCTTCTTCACCTTTTTCTCCTAGCTTGGCCAGCATGTTGTTTAAGTGATGTTTAAGTTGTCCTCACCTGGTGTATAGGCTGGTCTTTAGTTTTCTTTGTAGCTTTTCTGAGTTCTTTCAGTTTGAAAGGTTGGTCTAGTTCGTTAGGTAAGGCTAAAGCATCATCTATTTTTTTTTTCATCTTGCTGCTTGAACTCTTTGTTGGAGAGTCAGAGTTGCTTTAGGAAGTTAAGTGGAACTGCTCTTGAAGCAAATAGATTTGCTAACCTTTCTGCTTCTTGCTCAGGATAAACATGATGTGGCAGAGCAGGAGGTGATTTTCCTTGTTGATCTGCTTACAGATGTCGCACAAGGATGTCTGCTGATTTAGTTTGGCACACCACTCGAGCCATTTTTCATCTCTGATTTTTACAGTTTCTTCGCTAGAACAACTCTAAGAAGTCCTAGATTAGCTTCGGTTCTATCTCTTCTGAAGTTCTTTCGTGCACAATTTAGTCTGTTATGCAGCTCTTTGATCCTATCACAGTAATACCAATGACTCTTATGTTGTTGGGTAATTGTTTTCCTCTTGGGGATGGTGTGATTCGCTGCTCTAAGTAATTCCACTTACTAAATCTTTTTTCTTTCCATTTCTTCGGTGTTGTTACGAGGAGTGTAGTTTTAATGAGAGATTCCTGAAACTTCGTCCAATCTGCTTTGATTAAGTCCCATTCGGGCCCGGGAGTTGGAGGTCTGGGAGGTAGTGCTATATTAATAACTGTTTTTGTAGCAAAGTGGTCACTAGTCAGTACATGGTCAACTAACCAATGTACTGACTAGTGAGGAAGGGTATGAGGAAGCAGGAATTCATACAGTTGAGGAAACTAGCAGCAGGAGGATTATCAGGCTTGCAAAGGTCAATGTTAAAGTCCCCAGAAATAATTAAGTGGTTTTTGTTCAGTCTGTTCTCTAGTATTACATTTCTAAGATTAGAGTTAAATTCTGTCACATCAGTGTTAGGGATTTTGTAGATTGCTCCCACAGTCAGGACAGCCTCACTTCCCTTGACTCTGAAACAGGCAAATATATACTCTCCACAAGGGTCTCTAGTTTTAATTACTTTTACTGACCTGCGTAAGGCTTTTGACACTGTCAACCACCAAAACCTTCTTCTTAAATTACATCATTATGGAGTCAGAGGTCACTCCCTGCAATACCTCAAATCTTACCTTACTGATAGGCTCCAGTATGTTTCTGTGAATAATTCAATTGCTCCTACCCTACCCATCAACGCTGGTGTTCCTCAGGGCAGCATACTTGGCCCTCTCCTCTTTCTCGTCTACATTAATGACCTTCCAAATGCCTCCCAACACCTCAAACCAATTTTATTTGCTGACGACACAACCTTCATTTACTCCAGTTCTGACCCCCTTGCTCTAAATGTCACAGTGAATACTGAGCTAAATAAAGTCCATCTTTGGCTAACTGCCAACAAACTCGCCCACAACATTGACGAAACTTTCTATATTTTGTTTGGCAATAAATCCTCAAATCAAATAAATCTCATGATAAATAATACCCAAGTTTGTAACAAAATAGATGGCAAATTCCTTGGCGTACTCATTGACCACAAGCTGAATTTCCAGGGACACACTCTAAACATATCAAAAAAGTTTCAAAAACTGTTGGTATTCTTTCTAAGATCAGATATTATGTACCTCGCCCTTCCTTCTATAATATATATAAATAATATATGTAAGTGATTTAGATTCAGGTTTGAGTAGCAACATCTGCAAATTTGCAGGTGATACAAAAATCGGTAGGGAAATTAATACGGAAGAAGACGCACTTTCACTTCAAGTTGATCTAAATAGGGTTTTGAAATGGTCAAAGGATTGGCAGATGCAGTTTAATGCTGATAAATGTAAAGTTCTGAGGCTAGGTAATGATGATAGCGTTACAAGATACGAGCTAGATAGTGTTGAGATTGCGAAGTCGGATTTCGAAAGGCATCTGGGATTTATGATTAGTAAGAATTTAAAACAAAAGGATCAATGCATGAATGTTCGTAATAAGGCAAATAGGACACTGGGATTTATTAATCGAAGCGTTAGTAACAGTTGTGTGTGTGTGTAAACTAAAGTCTTTATTATTACAGCAATAATGGAAGGATTAGTGAAGGAACTGGTCAATCTAGTTGGAGATCTGAGGACAGAGCTGGATTCGCTACGGGAGGAGGTACGTTTGCTGAAGCAACATCAGGCAGAAACAAAGGAGGCCTTTGTTGAGACCAGTATTAAGAAGTCCTCGCCTTGGCAAGTTGTGAAAGACAGGGGTCTTAAGAAGACCTTGGCAAAACCGACAACTAATAGCCTACACCTAAGGACTTTTAACGCATTTGATGTGTTAGAGGACGAGTGCTGTGGAGAACCTGTTGTTCAACGAGGAGGTAAAGGCAAAGCAACGAGGAGCATTGAAACGCAGGTCCCTCAAACTGCTCGAAAGGAAAAGGGAGAATCGAAGCGAATTTTGGTTGTGGGAGATTCCCAGATGAGATATTTAGACAGAACGTTTTGTGCCAGAGATAGGGGGAACAGATTAAGGGTGTGCTATCCGGGAGCTGGAATTGGTGATATTGTTGGAAACATGAATGATATTATGACGGGAAATGGGAACAAACCCATTATTTGTATTAGTGCAGGGGGTAATGATGTTGGAAGAGTTAGGAGTGAGGAAATAATACAGAGATTCGGGACAGCCATTGAATTAGTTAGGAGCAAGGGAGGAATCTTGATCATATGTGGCATTCTTCCAAGAAAGGGAGTGGGAAATGAATGGATGTCGAGGGCACTTGGTGTCAATTGCCGGCTGGAAAGATATTGTAAATCAAATGCAATATCTTTCATAGACAACTGGGAACACTTCTATGGAAGGAATATAATGTATGCTCGTGATGGGGTACATCTATCGAGAGCTGGGGTTGTTGCTGTTGAACAAAGGTAACTGCAGAAGGTAACTATTGGCCCATACGAGGCAGCTCCCATCTATAACCACCCAATCCCACTCATATACATGTCCAACCCGCGCTTGAAACAATCGAGGGATCCCACCTCATCCACGTTACACGGTAATTGGTTCCACAAATAAGAACATAAGAACAAAGGCCTACTGCCCATACGAGGCAGCTCCTTTTTATAACATAAGAACTTCCCCCTATCGTTCTGTCACAAAACGTTCTGTCTAAATACCTCACCTGGGAATCTCCCACAACCAAAATTTGCTTCGATTCTCCCTTTTCCTTTCGAGCAGTTTGAGGGACCTGCGTTTCAATGCTCCTCGTTGCTTTGCCTCTGTTACCTATCGTATGTTACTGCTCGTGCTCCTACAACCATATAACTTAAGAGTCTAGGGATTTTACCACTGCGGTTGTCTAAAGCGGGTCACCAGTATAACTCCATAATAAGTAATGAGGATTAAAAATAAATATTCCTTAGGAAAGAAGAAATATGCATAAGTTTAAACAATTATAATTTCAATAATATATACATACAGATGATCACTATATTTCACTTATTACAACAAACAATATAAACTGTCTCTCCCAGAACAAATAACTACTAAAGACAAGAACAAAAACTCAGACTTAACTCCAACAAGTTTCACCTCCGAGTCCCAAACAGCTACTGACTAGCTCTGCTGCGACTGTACCCATAATCCTCTCCCCCCTCCGCCTCAACAGGATGAGGGATGGAAAATAATGACTTTTCAATATTTAAGACTAATTTAACCACCACTGGTTCTCAAAGTACATTCAGAATATAAAATAACATAATAGGTATTTCCCAAAATTAATAAGTACAATGCTAACTGTGTAATTACTGTATATACGTAAACAAGGAATATTTAAAAAAGTAATATCTGGAGCTCCCAACTGAACAGGTCCAGCAAAATCTCTTTCCCAAATCTAACAGGTAATAGACGTGTGAAGACGCCACCGCGCTCCTGTACCCCTGACATTGCCATATCACACGATAATTATAATATCTATATACATATAGAGTTGATAGAACAAAAGGTTATTTAAATTTATTACGTAGCCAGCTATGAGTACGTAACAGCCTCCTCGTTGAACAACAGGTTCACCACAGCACTCGTCCTCTAATACTTCAAATGCGTTAAAAGTCCTTAGGTGTAGGCTATTAGCTGTCGGTTTTGCCAAGGTCTTCTTAAGACCCCTGTCTTTCACAACTTACCAAGACGAGGACTTCTTAATACTGGTCTCAACAAAGACCTCCTTTGTTTTTTCCTGATGTTGCTTCAGCAAACGAACCTCCTCCCGTAGCGAATCCAGCTCTGTCCTCAGATCTCCAACTAGATTGACCAGTTCCTTCACTAATCCTTCCATTATTGCTGTAATAATATTACTACAATCGGAGCTCCAGCTAACACAACCTCTCACTGTGACAGCACCTGACTGACTGAAATCGAACTCGTTGGTTGGGTAGCGAACAATCGAGTTGCGAACTTGTTAAAAGAACATGTTAGAGGTGTTTGTTTGGGTTTAAACTGTTAGTAGATAGAGGTATGGGAATTGATTTGGAAGAAGGAGGTAATAAAAGTATGTGTTTGTGGGAGAAAGGAATTGGCAAAAGATCAGGGAAAGAGAAGGGCCTCAAAATAACTATTCACTTAGGGTATATTACACTAACAGTAGAAGTCTAAGAAATAAAATTAACGAATTAAATGCTCTTGTCTGCACAGAAAAAATAGATATTATTGCACTTACCGAAACGTGGATGAATGTAGATAATAGAGAACTATTAGCTGAATATCAAATAAATGGATTTAAACTATTTCACACAGATAGATATATTAGACGAGGAGGTGGAGTAGCCATATACGTTAGGGACAATTTGAAATGTAGTCTCAAAGAGGGAATCAAAACTGAGCCACACACAGAAACTATTTGGATAGAATTAAACGAAAAAGCAAATAATATTATAATAAGAGTTATATATAGGCCACCAAATTTAGACAGAATGGAAGCAAAGCATCTATGGGATGAAATATCTAGGGCATCTAGAACTAACAGTATTTATGTCATAGTGACTTTAATTTTAGTGGAATAAACTGGTTGACAAAACAGGAATAGTGAAGCAGAAGATTTTCTAGAATTAATTGACGATTGCTTTT
>WNGS01007258.1:0-10505 GCA_020271785.1 Procambarus virginalis
TCATTATTTTAGGCAATGGTTTAGGCTAAAAGTGAATTATTACGAAGACGGCACAGGTCGACCCGACACAAGGCGGGCACAGGTCGACCCGACACAAGGCGGGCACAGGTCGACCCGACACAAGGCGGGGCACAGGTCGACCCGACACAAGGCGGGGCACAGGTCGACCCGACACAAGGCGGGTACAGGTCGACCCGACACAAGCGGGGCACAGGTCGACCCGACACAAGGCGGGGCACAGGTCGACCCGACACAAGGCGGGGCACAGGTCGACCCGTCACAAGGCGGGGTACAGGTCGACCCGACACAAGGCGGGGTACAGGTCGACCCGACACAAGGCGGGCACAGGTCGACCCGACACAAGGCGGGGCACAGGTCGACCCGTCACAAGGCGGGGTACAGGTCGACCCGACACAAGGCGGGGTACAGGTCGACCCGACACAAGGCGGGGCAGGTCGACCCGACACAAGGCGGGGCACAGGTCGACCCGACACAAGGCGGGGCACAGGTCGACCCGACACAAGGCGGGGTACAGGTCGACCCGACACAAGGCGGGCATTCATCTTGGTGGTATTTCCGGGTCGTGATGAAGGTTATTGCTCCGGTTACGTAGTGAAGAGGCGGGCGAGGCTTACCCTGCCCCTTCACCCCCTGGCTTACCCTGCCCCTTCACCCCCCCTGGCTTACCCTACCCCTTCACCCCCTGGCTTACCCTACCCTTCACCCCGTGGCTTACCCTGCCCCTTCACCCCCCTGGCTTACCCTGCCCCTTCACCCCCCTGGCTTACCCTGCCCCTTCACCCCCCTGGCTTACCCTGCCCCTTCATCTGCCCTCCTACCACTCCTCATAGTTTAATTACTGGTCGTGTTGCAGCTGCTAATGGTACTACAGCTGTCTCAGTTGCTACTGTCTGTTGATACATCCTCTGATGGTACTGCCTCTGTTGCTAGAGTTACTGCTGCCACCATCACTACTACTGTTGCCTCTATCACGCCATATCTACCAGTCCCTCCCTTGCCTCCTCCTCCCTCTTTACCCCGTCTTACACACCATCATTACCCGGTGGGCCCCTGAAGGGTCTGGACACATGTGGAGGATCTGGACACATGGTGGAGGCTCTGGACACAGGTGGAGGCTCTGGACACATGGTGGTGGCTCTGGACACATGGTGGAGGCTCTGGACACATGGTGGAGGCTCTGGACACATGGTGGTGGCTCTGGACACATGGTGGTGGCTCTGGACACATGGTGGAGGCTCTGGACACATGGTGGAGGCTCTGGACACATGGTGGTGGCTCTGGACACATGGTGGAGGCTCTGGGCACATGGTGGTGGCTCTGGACACATGGTGGAGGCTCTGGCACATGGTGGTGGCTCTGGACACATGGTGTAGGCTCTGGACACATGGTGGAGGCTCTGGACACCATGGTGGAGGCTCTGGACACATGATGGAGGATCTGGGACACATGGTGGAGGCTCTGGACACATGGTGGTGGCTCTGGACACATGGTGGAGGCTCTGGACACATGGTGGTAGCTCTGGACACATGGTGGTGGCTCTGGGCACATGGTGGTGGCTCTGGACACATGGTGGAGGCTCTGGACACATGGTGGAGGCTCTGGACACATGGTGGAGGCTCTGGACACCATGGTGGTGGCTCTGGACACATGGTGGAGGCTCTGGACACATGGTGGAGGCTCTGGACACATGGTGGAGGCTCTGGACACATGGTGGAGGCTCTGGACACATGGTGGAGGCTCTGGACACATGGTGGTGGCTCTGGACACATGGTGGTGGCTCTGGACACATGGTGGAGGCTCTGGACACATGGTGGAGGCTCTGGACACATGGTGGAGGCTCTGGACACCATGGTTGAGGCTCTGGACACATGGTGGAGGCTCTGGACACATGGTGGTGGCTCTGGACACATGGTGGTGGCTCTGGACACATGGGAGGCTCTGGACACATGGTGGAGGCTCTGGACACATGGTGGAGGCTCTGGACACCATGGTGGAGGCTCTGGACACCATGGTGGAGGCTCTGGACACATGGTGGAGGCTCTGGACACATGGTGGAGGCTCTGGACACCATGGTGGTGGCTCTGGACACATGGTGGAGCTCTGGACACATAGTGGAGGCTCTGGACACATGGTGGAGGCTCTGGACACCATGGTGGAGGCTCTGGACACATGGTGGAGGCTCTGGACACATGGTGGAGGCTCTGGACACATGGTGGTGGCTCTGGACACATGGTGGAGGCTGTGGACACATGGTGGAGGCTCTGGACACATGGTGGAGGCTCTGGACACATGGTGGAGGCTGTGGACACATGGTGGAGGCTCTGGACACATTGGGAGGCTCTGGACACATGGTGGAGGCTCTGGACACATGGTGGAGGCTCTGGACACATGGTGGAGGCTGTGGACACATGGTGGAGGCTCTGGACACATGGTGGAGGCTCTGGACACATGGTGGTGGCTCTGGACACATGGTGGAGGCTCTGGACACATGGTGGAGGCTATCATCGAGACTGTTATAGCTCTTGACGGATGTGAACTTTGAACGTTCTAAGATAACTGCTACTGAGAGTTCTGTAGCATTGTGAACTCTTCACTGCGTGCAGGCGACTGTGGCCGCCGGGGGGGGGTGATCCTGGTCACGTTAAATGTTCTAACTACCGACGGATAATTAATGTTGAGACGGGATCATCACGGAGCTAAACGGAGGGTGGTAGAGGAGAGGCCTCTGGATCCTGATAGAGGACAGTGGGTGTAGACGGGTGCTGGAGGTGAGAGAGTCAAGGACGGGTGGGGAGGGTACACTGACAGGTGGGTATTACCGAAGACATCAGCCCAGGAGCCGAACTGGACGAGACGGATTGGGAGGAACTTGAAGTAGGAGAGGAGGAGGAGAGGGGGGAGGGGGGAAGGTAGTGGTCAGGTAATTTACCGTGGAACCACCTCCCCTAAGCACCCCCCCCCCCCGCCGTCCTCCCCCAACACCCACCACAACCACCACTCACCCGCCCCCTGCAACCAACACCATGGTGATGGGAGGACATGCAGCAAGACTCACCTCTCACACACTCTCACACACTCACACACACTCTCACACACTCTCACACACTCTCACACACTCTCACACACTCACACACACTCACACACACTCACACACTCTCACACACTCTCACACACTCACACACACTCACACACACTCACACACACACTCTCACACACTCACACACACTCTCACACACTCACACACACTCTCACACACTCACAGCTCCCTGACAAGAGGGAGCCAGCTTAGCTTAGCTGCCAACACCACACATCGTGTCAGCAAGGCGGACAGCCCGCCTGCTTTCATACCTCTCACTGTATTTCCCACTTCTATACTTCCCTTCACCTATGCCTCTCCTTCCTCTTTACTCGAAAAAAAAAAGACTCCCAGGCTTGTGTAATGTTGTACCCGCTGTGGAACCGCGGTCTCACCTCTACACATCAAAGGTCCGACTCAGGAGTGGGAACACGCTGCACCAGGCTTCGATGCCCGTGTGAAGGGGTAATAGACTTGGGAGTTCCAGAAGAGAGGAAATGTCAACATTATCAAGAACTGTCCGACAGATCACTGGAACATTATCTAACACAGTGGAGGGTTGCATGCCCAGCAAGATCACCTCTGACATTTAACAACACACACGTTCCTCATCACATTGGTCGTAATATTAATGAAGTCAACACACGGGTCACACTCATCCACCGGCTGAGTAAATCTGACATAAACAACACAGCAAATGTAGATGTGATAGAGCCGAGTAGGCTCAGCAACCTGTACACCAGTTGACAGTTGAGAGGCGGGACTAAAGAGCCAGAGCTCAACTCCGCAAGCACAACTAGGTGAGTACAACGGGCCAGCAAGAGATTTGAGGCCCGCGCTAGAGTATCCCAGGAGACAATGAAGGGACTGGGATCTACGACCCCCGAGCGCTGTCCACTCAGCCACGAGGCCCGACCACTGTGGTGCAGCCTGACCCCCCTCCCCCGTAACTCACCACACAATATGTAGCATCTGTGTAGGTCAGGTCTGTGACCCGGTCTGTGGAGGCCACAGGAGAACAATGGGGTTAACATTGTCAGTGAATCGTCACGTTTGTGAATGAAACAAATATTTTATAATAAAACTGGCCATTGACCCCTACCCGACACGGTCTAATTTGTGACCTCTCACACCAGGACGCTTTAAGGGTTTTACAAGCGTGAAATTTGTAGTGGTTTTGTCTAACCACAAGGGGATACGAACCTTGGCCACTCACCTAACTTACGAAGGCAGAGGCCACTTTGGCCAAGCTATCGTCAATATTGCGCTGCTTTAAATACCATATTGCACCTAAATTTTTTTTCTCTGTGGTCAATACCTTCAAAACCGCGAAGCATTTGAGCAAGTCCAGAAATCAATAGTTACGTACGAAATGGTCACTCTTCAAATGCGTCCCTATTGTGCACTCGAACCTGGGTCTAATATTACCACTCGCTACACCTCTCGCTTTCTCTTTCTCTCTCCATTCCCATTCCCGCTGCTTTCCACAGTCTTCCGTTGACTGTCCAGTGTACTATTAACACCCGTCCCCATCCAGCCGTCTTATCTATGGAGACAGTGAGAGAGGAGAGAGAGAGAGAGAGCAGATTTACTGGTCTTGGGCGTGCTTGGCTGAGACAGATGGGCGGACCACATAATCAAATAGGGCTGAGGGAGATGGGGAGAATAACAGGGGGAAATTGAGGGAGATATCTGGGGAGCATAGTGGGTAAGGGGTGTCTGGGGAGCATCGTGGGTAAGGGGTGTCTGGGGAGCATAGTGGGTAAGGGGTGTCTGGGGAGCATAGTGGGTAAGGGGTGTTAGGGAGGTGAGACATGACAGAGAAAGGTGACCGAGTGATTGAGATTGACTAAAACATCTCACAATTTCCTTTAAATAAAAACCTAATTATGAAATAAAATAAAACCCTATAAATATAGGAAGATTAGATGTCAAACACGCAGTCAGTGTCTGGTGGAGACCAGCGTGTTCGGATAAGGGTCTGCTCTGGCCGGATAAGGGAATAATATGGCCGGGGCCGGATAGGTAATGTCACCCCAGCGGATGAGAGAGCTTATGGTGCACGTCCTCGGTGTCTCCCTGTCTCCCAGGGTGTCTCCCTGTCTCCCAGCGTATCTCCCTGTCTCCCAGGGTGTCTCCCTGTCTCCCAGGGTGTCCCCCTGTCTCCCAGGGTGTCTCCCTGTCTCCCAGGGTGTCTCCCTGTCTCCCAGGGTGTCTCCCTGTCTCCCAGGGTGTCTCCCTGTCTCCCAGGGTGTCTCCCTGTCTCCCAGGGTGTCCCCCTGTCTCCCAGGGTGTCCCCCTGTCTCCCAGGGTGTCTCCCTGTCTCCCAGGGTGTCTCCCTGTCTCCCAGGGTGTCTCCCTGTCTCCAGCCTGGGGCGCTGACACAAGTGCCCGCCGAGGGACCCACAACAGCTTATAGAGCTGAGAGCTCACTCTCCCAACAATGCTGCTAAAACAAAACCACAACAGTTTAAGTAACCGAATGGAAGTCACACACTCGGAGAGAACGCCGAGGACAAGCAACAAACACTCGACATTCAAGATGAATGTTATAAATGTGTCCTTGCTAGGTGGCACTTTCCCGGTGATTAACGAGGCTTGAACAGTGTTTTTGTTCTGTCCTTGTAACGTGACGCTCCCAGGATTGTGCACAGGAAGGATTTCTTGGTCTGCGTAATGTTGGGTGTAACCTCGGCGACTGTGTAGTGTCTGGGTGTTGGTGGGTGGAGTGGGAGGGAGAGGGAAGGGACAACAGCAGGACTAACGTGACCTTGTCTGTTCTGAAATGTTTTTTTTTTAACCTGGGAACCTTTTGTTTTATGTAGATAGTCTCGGTGTTTCGCAAGTGGTTCCTCCCCCGCCTCTCCCCCTCCACCCACACGCACGCACGCACGCATGCACGCACACACACACACACACACACACACACACACACACACACACACACACACACACACACACACACACACACACACACACACACACACACACACACACACACACACACACACACACACACACACACACTCACACACACACAGTAAGGGGAGACATGATAACCACCTACAAAATTCTCAGGGGAATTGACAGGGTGGACAAAGACAAACTCTTCAGCACGGGTGGAACACGAACAAGGGGACACAGGTGGAAACTGAGTACCCAGATGAGCCACAGAGACGTTAGAAGGAACTTTTTCAGTGTCAGAGTAGTTAACGGATGGAATGCATTAGGAAGTGATGTGGTGGAGGTTGACTCCATACACAGTTTCAAATGTAGATATGATAGAGCCCAATAGGTTCAGGAATCTGTACACCTGTTGATTGACAGTTGAGAGGCGGGACCAAAGAGCCAGAGCTCAACCCCCGCAATCACAACTAGGTGAGTACACACATACCTCGCATTCGTTCTGCAGGAAAGGTATACAGAGAGAGAGAGACGTAGGTAAAGATGGGGAATGAGAAGGGAAAGATACATGGAGATTTCTGACAAAAAAGGATAAAGATGATCATGGCTGGTATCATAAGGAAATGGATAAAGAATAAGTAGAGAAAGAGGAATGTTAGAGAGAGGGAAAGGAGAGGTGTGAGGGAGAGGGAAGGGAGAGGTGTGAGGGAGAGGGAAGGGAGAGGTGTGAGGGAGAGGGAAGGGAGTGTGCAGAGGGGCAGGAGGGGGTGGGTGGGGAACAGAGAGGAAAAAGTCAATGTTGGTACCTGGAAAGTAAGTTACCTGTCTGCCTGGAGGGTCCTTCTGCGCCTCCAGCCGGGTCGGGGCCAGACTGGTCCTCTGGTCCGGAATGTTCTGCCAGTTTCACCGTCCAGTGTTCCAGTTTGAGTTGTTCCGCAGAGCCCAGTGTTCCAGTCTGACAATGTCACAGAGCGCCCACACTTTCTTACGTTTAATGGTGCGTGATTTCATTATCAGTATGTGTAGCCTGGAATGTTCCAGTGGTTCCAGAGCTGGAGCCTGGAATGTTCCAGTGGTTCCAGAGCTGGAGCCTGGAATGTTCCAGTGGTTCCAGAGCTGGAACCTGGAATGTTCCAGTGGTTCCAGAGCTGGAGCCTGGAATGTTCCAGTGGTTCCAGAGCTGGAACCTGGAATGTTCCAGTGGTTCCAGAGCTGGAGCCTGGAATGTTCCAGTGGTTCCAGAGCTGGAACCTGGAATGTTCCAGTGGTTCCAGAGCTGGAGCCTGGAATGTTCCAGCGATATATTCCAGGAAAACTATGAATTTCAACAACCATCTTCTCCAAAGAAGTGAGTTTGAGCCAGTAACTTTCGGATGTCTGCTGCTCCATAAAACAACATCTCCTCCTCTACCAACTTAAGGACGGTCAAAGGGTCGTGGCCGGAACGTTTATGAGTCTGGGGCCAACTTGCAGAAAACATTTATTCAATCCAGAGAAGGTAAAACCCAACGTTTGGAAAGTGTAGGTCAGTGTGGCGGGAGTCTCCTGGCTGGCGCCCTCGGCTCCTGACCGTCCTCGGGCCCGGGTAAAAAACCGCCACACTGCATAGTCCATAGTTGCTGTGGCTGGCGGCCTCGGCTCCTCTGCTCTGTAACCTTATGTCTCACTTGTAGGCGCGGGTTCGAGCCCAGCTGCGGACCTTTTGTAGGCTCTGACATTAGAGCACAACAGCACATCTAATGACTATTATCATGAAAAAATCTATTGATTCGAAACCGATCATTTCACGTCCAGCAACTTCTTGGCGTACCCTTGGATACCCATTCCCTCAGCCATACCATGAGCTTCTACCTTTGTAAACAGTCCTTCATGGGGAACAGTATCACCACCTTTGCTATACCCAAAGGTCACAATATCACAACCTTTTCTATTCCCAATTGCCTTAAATATGCTGGAAAATACGAGAACAAAGTTGTCAAACCTGCACGGCGGCCTCCAGTAAAGTCATCTTGGGAATGTATATTAATCTATGCTTTTTAAGATGTATAGAAATTTATTGTGAATGTCGATTTAACCGTTTTCTGACAATAGACGTTAAGCTAACAGGTCGATAATTAGCCACACGTGACTGAGGTATGGTGACACAGTGACTGAGGTATGGTGACACAGTGACTGAGGTATGGTGACACAGTGACTGAGGTATGGTGACACAGTGACTGAGGTATGGTGACACAGTGACTGAGGTATGGTGACACAGTGACTGAGGTATGGTGACACAGTGACTGAGGTATGGTGACACAGTGACTGAGGTATGGTGACACAGTGACTGAGGTATGGTGACACAGTGACTATGGTGAACGGGTTGTGATAGGTATCAAAGTTACCCCCAGGCTGTGCGCTCGTGGGGAGGGGGGGGGGTAGTCACCTTTCACCTTACATAGAAATAATATAACCTTTTAATTATCCACCTGTATCACTGAGTTAATGCTGCCTTTTCCTCCCTTACAGGTAAGCTACCAGCGGCTCCCTTGCTCCCTTATTCTACTACCACTCTCTATTCTCTATTTCCTGTCAGAGAACCTCCACCCGCACCATCCTCTTTCGTTATATATTTATCTTTCACTCTGTCTCCCCCCAACCAATTGGGCTGGACGGTAGAGCGACGGTCTCGCTTCGTGCGGGTCAGCGTTCAATCCCCAACCGTCCAAGTGGTTGGACACCATTCCTTTCCCTCCTGTCCCGTCCCAAATCCTTATCCTGACCCCCTTCCAAGTGCTATATAGTCTAATGGCTTGGCGCTTTCCACTCTGATAATTCCCTTCCCTTCCCTCCCTCCTCCCCAGTCTCCCTCCCTCCATCTCTCATGTCCTTCCGTCAGCCTCACATTCTGTCCCTCCATCCTACTGGACGTCACTCGCCACAGCCGCGTGAGTATTACGTTGCACAACATAATTTCGCAAATTTTTTGAAAGTTAGATTGTGGTTTTGGTTGAAGAAGTGGCTTGTTAAGGAAGCTTTGTGGGTGGGTCTTGCTTGATGCTACTGACGAGACACACGCACGCACGCACGCACACACGCACACACGCACGCACGCACGCACACACACACACACACACACACACACACACACACACACACACACACACACACACACACACCCACACCACACACACACACACACACACCAGAAGTACGAGGGGGAAGAGGCAAGGGACCAGCAGCGGAACTTGACCCAACAAAAGGCTTCAGTCCTGACAGGATCTCACCATGGATCCTAGAAAAAGGTGCCGAGAGCCTGTGCAACCTCTTGCCACGATCTCGACTACGTCACTGAAGACACGGAGGCGCCAGCCTCATTAGCTGCAGCCACGCACATGATTCAACAATAAAGAGAAAGGGAATAGTAACAGTCAAGAGTAACAGTCAATCAGATAAAATCGAGTCCAAGCGATGTTAAAAGCTCTGTACCTCAAGGTACAGTCCTTGCACCGCTACTGTTCCTTATTCTCATATCTGATATAGACAAAAATACACGTCACAGCTTCGTGTCATCCTTCGCAGATGACACAAAAATCAGCATGAAAATTACCTCTGCTGAAGACATTGAAAAACTACAAACAGATGTCAACAAAGTTTTCGATTGGGCAGCAGAAAATAATATGATGTTTAACAGTGATAAATTTCAGGTACTCAGGTACGGCAAAAATGAGGATCTGAAACATAATACAGGGTACAAAACACAATCAAATCTTCCCATAGTAGAAAAACAGCATGTCAAGGATTTGGGAATAATGATGTCCGACGATCTAACGTTTAGGGAGCATAACCAAGCAAATATCGCATCAGCCAGAAAAATGATCGGATGGATTACGAGAACTTTCAAATCCAGGGATCCCATCACAATGGTTGTACTCTTCAAGTCACTTGTGTTGTCCCGTCTCGAATACTGCTCAGTACTCACTTCCCCCTTCAGAGCAGGAGAGATTGCTGAAATAGAGGGAATACAGAGAACATATACGGCACGCATAGACGAGATAAAACACCTAAATTATTGGGATCGTCTCAAAGCTCTCCAAATGTACTCTCTAGAAAGGAGACGAGAGAGATACCAAATAATATACACGTGGAAAATACTGGAGGGCAGGTCCCAAATCTACACAGTAAAATAACAACGTACTGGAGTGAACGATATGGAAGAAAATGCAAGATTGATCCAGTGAAGAGCAGAGGTGCCATAGGCACAATCAGAGAACACTGTATAAACATCAGAGGTCCGCGTTGTTCAACGTCCTCCCAGCGACTATAAGAAATATTGCCGGAACAACCGTGGACATCTTCAAGAGAAAACTGGACTGTTTCCTAAGAGAAGTCCCGGATCAGCCGGGCTGTGGTGGGTATGTGGCTCTGCGGGCCGCTCCAAGCAACAGCCTGGTGGATCAAACTCTCACAAGTCGAGCCTGGCCTCGGGCCGGGCTGGGGAGTAGAAGAACTCCCAGAACCCCAT
>WNGS01007259.1:0-12322 GCA_020271785.1 Procambarus virginalis
CAGGGAAATCCAATATTGAGAAATATTTGTCTGTATGAGTCTGACGCCTTACTTTAATCTCTATCACTAGAGGGTTCAAGGTTGGGCCGAAAGTGGTGCTCTTAACATGCAACGTTCAGTATGACAAATGAACAATACACAAAAGAATTAAAAAAGCTTAGTTAGAACAATACCTAGCCAAAACGGAAAGGGGGAAATAAATAAACAAAGTAAAAAAATTGGAAAAAGAAAATTTGCGCATGTGCCACCATAAAACAACATAAGAGCAAAGAGACCCGAACAACTAACCTTAAAATCGGAATGAGAATGACATCTGGGTGTCCAGTCAGTGCAGAGAATGTTCTACGGTAGAGAATCCGCCAAATGATGCTGGAACCCTGGGCTATCCCCACAACACGGGGGGGGCGTACGTCGCGGAAACAGAGAATTTTTTTAGTGTGGTTGGCACGTCAAAAAATCTAATTTTTTTTCAAAAGGGTTAGCGTTCATGGGGGGGGGATGAAAAGCTGACCCTGGGGTGGAGGAAGTGCCAGACTAACTTGGTTGGGGGTATGAACTAATATTGCTTCTGCTCATGCGCGAATGTACTATTAAGAGGTAAGGGTAAGACTAGAGGTAACAAGATATGGGAGAACAAAAGTCCCGGCCCCCAAAATAAAATAACCACAATAATAAAAATATAACTTGCTATAAACCCAAGGTTTAGATGGGTCTAGAATAAAAGATTATTGTACTTCTAAGCCGACAACGTAGGAGGGGACAATGTGGATAGAACTCTGTGTCAACTTTAGAACTTTGGTTATTAACGAATAGGAGATGCCCATGTTAAACACTAGAAGCTTACCACTCTTTCTCTCCGCTCTTACCTCTTGAACAAAGTCCCCCAGGTACACTATCACACCAGGGTGTACAATGTGTAAGTACGTACCTTTAGCCCAGGCATCAAGTATCTGGATGACAGAATTAATATAGGCCTTGGTGCACCATAGACAATAATAATCCACAGGTTAATTAAATACTGATACATGACCCGCTAGTCTAGGGTAATAGAGCTGTCTATATGTACTCCGGTGAGTCAGCTTAGGTGATGAAAGGGGTCCTACTAGTGCCTTCAACACCTGGACTCAAAAATGCAAAAAAAAGAGAGACTAAACCATTTAATGAAGCAAAGAAGTAGGAGATAACCCTTTAAAAAACACTATCTCAGTTTACTTCACACATCCGGCGAACGACAGGTAACGACTACGTAGAAGAGAAATGAACACTTCAAGAATGGAAATACTGCTGTAGTTGTATTGACTGTACACATGTGAATAGACCAATAAAAAATGCCAAAAAGAAGACATTACGATCTATTTGACGAGGAAAGGCGAAGATTACTAGGATAAATAAATAAGAGTAGGAGATGCACTGTGTAAGATCTCCGACCAGCAAACGACTAGGCAGTCATAAACAAAGAAGAAGATGGAAGACCGATAAAAAACTCAAAAAAAGGCAGTGACTGTTCACACGGACTAATGCATATATGAAGAGGGTTTTCTTCTCGACCCGCGTCCCGAATGTACAGAATTTTACAATGAAAATGGCAAACTGTGAACATTGGCAAGGAGTGACACAGGAGTAGGAAACAGTCGTTTGGGTGCCAAAACAATTTAATAGGGAATTAATCCACACACCAAGACGCAATCTTAAATACTACTTTCACGAGAGACAAGAGCTAATCTTTGTCCATACGACTGGGCAAGGTAGGCATAACGACGAAAACAGTAACAATTTCTGCCTAGAGTCGGTAGACACACAAGAAGGAAAAGAGAGGGGGGGGGGAAAAAGAGTAATTAAGGTGTCAATTCCACAATATCGCAAAGTAATTTGCCTCCTAATATTAGCCTCTGTATTTCGTGCCATTCTTGCAGGAGTAATAGGGAAGGCGGAAATGAGTGTTGAGTGAGTCCGGACTTGCCATAGACGCAAATGCCTGCAATAGAGACCTGTTGCGACAAGCATCTTGTGTGAAACACTTCGGGGCATTATAAGTGGTGTGTATAGTAATTGATAGCGGACTGGACGAAGACTCGGAAGTACGAGCTTTCCAGATGATTAGGGTCCGGCCTGTAGAAAATAAAGCTAAAACAAATTTAATGGTAAGTGGGGTTTCATATATTCCAAAACCAATTATCGCAGAAAAAGAAAAAAAAGGCTCTCGAACAACCTTTGTTCCACAATGCTACATGACGGGAGATCCAACCTATGGGGTGTTCTTAATTCACTAGAAATATATTTTTCAGAAGAGGGGATCTGCCGTGATGCATAGACACAAACCAAAAGCCTCACCCAAAAGGTACCACATAAAAACGATTCCCAAAAAATATACAGCATCGTAATTGTATAAAGGGTAGCATTTATAGCATGAATTCCAATCAAAACACAAATACAATAGACAAAAAGAAACCAAAAAACGCAATATAATAAATAAAAAAACAAGACAGCTGACACCCCAAAGAACCATTAGTCAATAGTGTAGTAGTGCTGGTGGACACAAATCTACAAAAATAAAAAAAAAGTTAAGTGCAATACTAATTTCATCCCCAAATAATATGACCATTCCCTATAATAATAAGGTAAGGCAATAGTATGCCAAAAATCAATAGAGATCACAACCAAAAGAGGGCCGAAAGCAGGGGTATATCAGCAAAAAACTATCCCATACAAAATGTTTTTAATTTTCATATTCATATATCCAATATCCAGTTTGCACGACCAATAAAGTACGGGACGGAGGAGAGGGAGGACGGTGTTCCCATCACGTGGTATGGCCGTTGGCATATCTGTATCATTAAAAAAAAAAAAAAAAAAAAAAAAAAAAAAAAAAAAAAAAAAAAAAAAAAAAAAAAAAAAAAAAAAAAAAAAAAAAAAAAAAAAAAACCAAACAAAAACCACAAAAAAGGCAAAAAAAGCGGCAAAAAGAAAAAAAACAAAAAAAAAAAAACCCAAAAAACATCCAAATTGAAGGAAAACAAAAGATTTGATGTTACCATAAATATGAGGTTTAGATATTACTAAAATCAAACCTGTGAACAAATAATATCCTGCTCAGCATCATACACGTCTTAAAAATCAAATATCTCGTACTGGATATTCCACCAGACCTTTCGAGCGGGGGTGGGGGGTTCAATCTGCTATAGGTTACCGAGCCCGAACCTTGCTTATATTCCTCTGCCCGGCGTCGATGCCGACCCGGCCTGTAACCGGAGCCCACTTTATGCGCCCAACCACGCTTCGCAAGACGAACCCCCCGAAAATATCAAACAGTTATAGGCAGAAATCTTAATAAACAATATTTTTCTAAAGAAAATTGTACAAATGGAGTTTCAGACCCAATCCTAATATAGTATAAGATTGGGATATTGTTTAATTTGAGAGGATGATGTAGAGAAGAAAATGGACCAAAGTTAAACCCATAGTTAAGATAAGAGGTTAGGTTGAGGAAAGGGGGATATGGCATGATGCCCAAGAAAAAGATAACATATAGGTGGAACCAAGATCTATAGGTATAAAGAGGTAATGTCATGGGCGGGAAATTGGGGTTGATTCTCCTGAGTATATATTGAAAAACGGATGCAACTTCCCTCCAAAAAAATCAAAGAGCTATTCATCCCGCAAAAAAGAAAGTGCAGGCCAAATTAACGGTCAGTGGGTACAAGGCAGGTTAGAACTGTCAACACAGTGTTGATTTGGGGAAACGAAGAAAAAAGAAAATCCATAACCAAAGGTAACAGGTAACAGTTTAGTTGAGGTAATAATCCAGAAACAAGGGTACCTTTGTATAAGGATAGAAAGTAATAAAAATACAAGAAATTAATAACAACAAAAGAATAAAAAACCATACACTAAAAAAAAAACAAAAAAAAAGGAAAATTGATGAATTACCAAGAAGAAAAAAAAAAAAAGAAATTGGAAAAAAGAAAAAGCTGTCTAAATGGGGGAACACGGGGCATAAATTAAGCGGGAAACAACCCGCGGGCCAAACACATTCGATACGAAACCAAGAGCCAAAGGTATCAGCTGAGTATATCAGAAACAAAGGACATAGTAAAAGGATCCAGAAAAGAAGAAAGCTATTCATGATTGTGAGAATATCTAAGCAAGCAGCACTTAAATGTAAATATTAACACAATACGGGGGCTCTGTTTAAAATCTGGTAAATAATAGAAATTGGATAGAAAAATGTGAACTTAAAAATTATGGAAAATAAATTGGGGGACAAAATTAGAAATAGAAACGTTCCTTAAAAATTGTGATACCATTTGGTTAAATTATTGGAAATCTTAATACAACAATGTGAGGAGTTCGGAAAAAACATCTGGATATTAAAGGTAGGAAATTAAGAATGTATAATAAAAAACAATAATAAAAATACGCGCAGCTAAATGTATAATTGTAAATGACATCGTCAAGAGACACCTGCAGAATATCATATATGAAATAAAGGAATCCTAGAGACTGGAGATAACGGACATACGAAAGTCCACTGGGATAATGGTGAAAAAAAAATGCTGGAAATACACTTAAAAGTTATATGGAATGGGCGAAAAAAAACGGAAGGGGGCAAAATGATATTAGCGTGGCTGTGACTAATAAAAGATAAAGTAAAAAACAAATGATGATAAATAAAAATATTAGTGAAAAGAATGTATAAAACTTTGGAAGCAACCTATAAGGTGATGGAACATATACAATCTAATGGTGAAAAAAAAAAATTAGGCCATAGTAACCCACATATTGAGGTTAAGGTCCTGGCCCTTCCCGGGTAGGGTTTGATAGATAGATAAAACACATCTGAACCATGGAAAATGGCTGGAATGAACACTGCACTAATGACTATGAAATGGTCCTGTTGGGAATATGGGTATGACATTGGGGCCGAAGACACGGATAATTGAAGAATACGCATTAAATTTAATTGCAGATTAGTAGAAACATTGGTCAAATAATGGGGACTATGGTTGTTGTGCTACGAAATGGTAAACTCGGGTAAATTTGGCGGGGCTTGGAGGATTAACTGACAATACACTTGGAGTCAAACTAGGTTCGAATGAAATTGGATTGATTGGGATAAATTTTGGCTTTAGCTATGTGTTAGGTTAGGTCTGGTTTCGTAGGATTGAAGATATAAAACACATCTGGATATTTGGAAATAGCTGGATGGACACTGCGCTATTATTATGAAATAGTCTTGGGAATAGGGCGTGACATAAGGCATGTGGATATTAGATATTGAAAATGCACATTAAATTGATATGGGATAGGTGAAACTTGGTCAAATTAGGCTTTGGTTGCGCTATGAAACGGACAAACTCGGGTAAATTTAGTGGAAATTGGATTAAATTAGGATAAATTGGGGCAAAATTAGGTGGAAATTGGATTAAATTGTGATAAATGGTCATAAATTAGGTGAAAATTGTCGTAAATTGGGATATATTTGGCCAAATTTGGCCTTGCCTGCATTAGGATAGGACTGGTTTCCCAGGGGCGATGATATATATAAGCACATCTGGATATTTGGAAATAGCTGGAAGGACAATGCGCTATTACTATGAAATAGTCTTGGGAATAGGGCGTGACATGGGGCAACTGGATATTGGATATTGAAAAATGCACATTAAATTTGTATGGGATAGGTGAAACTTGGCTTTGGCCGTGATATGATTTGGCATATTTTTCCCTATATTTAATAGGGAATTGTCATTAATTGGGATGAAATTAGGTAGATGGCCACAGCACTAACACTATGAAATGGTCTTGGGGGATGTTGTATAATATGCGTTGTCTGTATATTGGGTATTGGAAATGCACTTTAAATTTAGATGGGATAGGGAACGTTTAGGGGTATATTGGGCTTTGGTTGTGCTATGGCACGGCGAACCCCCTGAATAAAATATATTTCAGCTGAAAATAAAAGGGATCTCCCGCATGTAGCGGGGAAAAGGGTTCGAGAGCCGCATAATTGGTTTGGAAACTGAACCCTACATATTGTTTAGCTATGCAAGCGACAATCTCTTGAAAGCTCGTTACGCGATTGTCACTGCTACACACACACACATATATGCACCCTAAGTGTTTCAACAAGAGGCTTGCAACGGTCTCTATGCAAGGCATTTTTACGTCTATGGCAAGTCCGCAGTTGCAGGTCTCACTCCACAACCGCCTAACCAGAGACTCATGTGCATCCTTCACCTACAATAAGCAAATATTTTGGTTACTTTGCTAAGATTCCTGGCAGCGCATCATTATGAATAAAGTACTTGCGTATTTCTTGGACTCCATTGATGGTGTTATCTCTGAATTCTGCGAATTTCTTTTTCGCATTCCATTATATAATGACGCAAAGTATGCGAATAGTTAAACTTGCTCAATGAATTTGTGTTAGTTTGCTAATGTAATTGTATGGGGTTTGCATAAGTTTGTTGAGAATATAATTGAATGCTGGTTTAGTTTATTTATTATGAATCCCATACCCATCTTGCGGAGTGGGTAGTGGGAAGGGTTACCACGGCAGATAATGGACTCTGGCAATGAACCCAATAATTCATTTTGGCTGAAGCAAGAAACCAAACAAAAAATGGGTAAACGAAATTGCCAAATATTATTTGTGCAAGTTTGCAAATGTGATTGTAAGTTTCTTTTTTTTTGCACAAGTTTGAGAATATATAACTGAATGTTAGTTTTAATTCATTTATTAATGCAGCCTCTATTCCCATCTTGCGGGCAATAGCGAAAAGGGTGAAGCGATGCATGATGGGCCTCAGAGTCAGAACCTACACAATTCATTTACCTAAAGCAAGATTTCGCAATCTTAATGAGCTAGTTTTTTTTTTTTGAAAAAAATCCATATGTCATTGTCACACATCAACAATGGGGCACGAGAAAGGCCGCAAGTGCAGTTTCTAAATTAAAACCAAGACTGGGATATGTGGAGAGCTAGTGTCATAATTTATCTGTTTTCCTGCGCACCGCCGCCCATCCAGTGGGGGGCTAAGCTGAGCAGTAGTAACATCTAGAAGTCTGCTGCTTTTATTGGATGATCCATAGATGTGTACTGGCTTGCTAAGATGCACCTTGCATCATCGCATTAGTAGCAGTTTCTAAATAAACAACTAGTGTCGGGAAACCGACACACTCATACACAAATAGTATAGTCTTCCCTTAACAGTATCCTCTTAAAATTAGAGAATGGGAGACTCCGTGACGTCATCGACGTCGCCGCAGTATTTACATTATTAAACCACTGTTCATACAACAGTTTAATGTCTAAATTGAATAAAAAAGTGTTCAATAAGACTGAATATAATTATTAACACCAAAATATAGCTTGATTCCCTTGTTAACGTAAATTTAACTTAGAAGTGGAAAAAATATTGGAACAAGGGAAGCAGAGCGTCTCTTACAGACGCCACGCTCACACGAAACAATAACAATGGGTGCTCGTGTGTGTGTTGTGTTAATGGCCACATAGGATAGACCTACTCTGCCTTAAGAAACTGCCATAGCAACACCACTACTACAAATAAGAGCACTCCAGTATCCGGCTTACCAAGTATCTTTATGTTTAAATTTGTGTGCACATTTTTAACATTATTAAGATAAGTCGGTTATGATATATGAACAACACCAACACCATGTACGTGTACCCCATTTTACAGCCCTCACATACCATGTTATACCTGTATTGATATGTTCAGGGAACAGATATTAACTCTTTGCATCCCATACAGGTAAAATTGTGACTTGGAACAGCAAGTAGCTGAGCAGTAGAACTATGTACATGTACCTAGCTGTTGCCAGCCTTGAAGGCCTCCACAGCCGCCATTGGCACCATGAGGCACAGGGCCACACCCACATAGATGCTAACATGACACAGCCTTAGCGGGCCCTTACTACAGGCTCAGATAAGGCCATTCTAGTTATTGTAGTAGTAGTATTCATAACTAGTAATAATTGTTGAAATAATAGTAGATTAGACCACCATATGTGGTATGATAAAATAATATAATTAAACTTAGGTAAACAATTTGTAGTTTAAGAAGGAGCCATTACAAAGTGGTTTAAGCTACAAATTGTCCCTCCAATTTGTGTGAGAATAATTTCAGGCAGTTTTAACAAGTACATACAGTCCACTCAATTTCTTACCTACTAAGAAAAAATAAGAAACTTTAATTTATTGAAGTCAATTAAAAGGAGATATACTGCCTGGAGTTTTTACCACATAAATTATGGTCCTTTGAACCTAGATGATTATTACAGTTAACCAGTAGGTACATTGCATCTAGATATAAAATCCTGATATACATTAGTAGTGCAATATTATAGCAGAAAGACATTGCTATATTTACATTTTCTAGCCTAACTTTTCAATCTCATAGCAAACAAAACTACAACAAAGCACTATTATTGTTCTGAGGCCTGTGCCAAAGAACTATTGTGCCCTTTTCATTACAAGAGGTTGATAAGAGGCTACTTTACTTATAAGTTACTTATAAATGTTTTTGTAATTTAAGTATAAACATTACTTTAATATTGCACCAATACATACTGCATACCACATTGTTTACAGCAAATTCTTGCACAAGGGTAGGACATTTTAGGCTGGTGTTGTACAGCAACCTAGTTTAATTTATTGTGCTAACCTGGTGTAAGGGTAAGAATTTTTTACACTTGTCTAGAGTTGAACATATATTACAACCTAGCAAGTACATATTTTTATGCAGTATTCATGACAACCCGAGTTGTGTTGTCAACCTGATATTCATACATATAATTATAGGTATAATTTAACTATAATCATTTCACCTTTGAGTGTTAACCTGTGTCTCTGTACCAACCAAGAGTGATAAAGACGGGCTAGCTTGCGGAATACCAGCATTGATACAGGCTTACCACTCAAATTATAGTGTGTATGATTATACAGTAGTGTATATTTTAAATGATAAACAGCTCTAGTTCGGAAACTAGTTGCTTTACTAATTCAAGTGCCAAATAGTTAAAAGTCCATACGACTAGCAAGTACTTCCAAGATGTCTACACTCCAAAATGTAAAATTAACCCTTAGGCCTTAAAGGGGCATCTCACAAGGCAGATTAACAAATGTGAAGACATGAGTAATCAAACTCCAGTTAATTATGCAGCACTGGAAAACTATCTTAAGCTTACACGGAACAAATATGACCGTGTGTTGCAACAAATGAAACAGTATCAAGATTTACTTAATAATTCTAGTAGATGAAGAAGATACGATGAACAATTCTCCAAGAACACTCTGATTATGAAGATGCAATGTTTGTACAATTACAAATTATGAAGATTTGATAAACGCCCATAAGGCCAATATAAATGTTGCAGCTACAACTACCCAGAATCAGACAGCACCAGAAGTCAAATTACCATCACTCAGTCTTCCAACTTTTCTGGAACAGAGGACGAGAATTGGGACAATTTCTGGAGCAAATTTGTCGATTCTGTGGATTCTAATGTCAATGTACCAAAGACGACAAAGTTTACGTATTTACAGAGTGTCTTGAAGGATGAAGCCTTTCAGGTAGTCTGTAATCTGAATCACACAGATGACGATTATGACAATGCTGTACAACTACTCAAGGACAACTATGCGAAGCCTGAAAGGACTATCAGAATTTTAACCCAGAAGCTGTTAGATATTAAACATCCAAATAATACAGCAGTCTCACTCCAAGCCTTTAGATTGGAGCTTGAGTCTTTGCTTAAGGCAGGCACTAAAAATAAAGTAAACTTGGATGAATCAGACTGGATAATCCAAGTCCATATGACTCGCAAATTACCCAGGGACATCCTGGATAAGTTGTTTGTGTTGTATGGAAAGTCATATCTGACAGTAACAGAGATTACAAAAGGGTTACAAACCATCATAGAACGAGAAAGAGTTATCCCAGATGAAAAAGCGACATCTAAACCTTCGTCTACTACTAATAGTAAACAACAGAGTACAAACAGTACTCCAAACAAATCTAAAACAACTTCTCCCTCCCCAAAGTGGAGACAAGGCAGTGTGGGCACATACGCAGTTGGTACCTCCAAACCTACAGGTAACGCGTCACCCAAATCGGTGACTCCTCAAGATACTGTTAACGTCTGGAGACCATGTCTGTTCTGTGAACAATCACATTCCATGTACAATTGCAGACGATACCCCGATCGTGCAACACGCATAAAACGACTCAAGGAGATACATAGATGTACCAAGTGTATAAGGGAACCATCCCGACAGCTGCACATCAACAATACGCACCTGTTATAGGTGCCATAAGGGTCAACACCATACAGCACTTTGTGGGGATTCAAGTACAAAGTCTGCCAAACCACAGGAGGAGGAAGGAACTAACACTCAGTACAGCTTTGTACTGTGCTACCTGACATAAGTGTTTTCAACAAGGTCTAAACATAAATCAGCTCTACCTACTGCACGATTGATCATTAGAAATGGAGAGAACAAAGCCACCGTACGTGGATTATTTGATCAAGGGTCCCAATTGACCTTTATATCCAAAGAGTTGGTAGATACCCTGAAACTTACACCTGTAGAGGAGACACGAATAAACATAGCAGGATTCCTGACTGACTCAGGAGCCCGAGTTTTCAAGGTAGTACAACCCAAAGTACGATTAGGAGGTTACGAACAAAATGTACAAGCTCTAGTAGTAGATAGATTCCCAACAGATCTATATGATGGTCTGGGGACAACAGCCAAATTCCTAGAAAAAGGGGAATTCATTTGGCTGATAAAATCACAACAGATAACCTTTCCAATATTGGAATCCTTATGGGATCAGATGTCTACCATAAGTTTATCAAAGGAAAGGAATACAAACACGGTATGAACGTGTTACCATCTGCAGGTGGCTATTTGCTAACAGGCCCTGTATTACGGCTAAACCAACCCGCACCTGTAGAACACCAACATGCCAACCCAGTAATGGTTGCATGACTAGGAGACCAGTCTCCACTGCAACTCAGAGACATGTCGAGGAAGAGCTTGATCCCCCTGTACAAAGTTATGGGACCTGGCAACTCTCGGCATGGTCCCTAACTCGAAAATCCTTACTAACCTTCAACAGCATTTCAGGACGATAATAGTGCGCACTAATCAAACTCGTCAGAGAATATCAAGAGTTGTTTCGAGATGACCCCCAAGATTGTACTGTGACTCGGCACGACTTCCAACTGCTTACCGGACACCCAGCCGAATCGCCAACCATTCTACCGAATCCGCCCGAGAAAACGGAAGTCATGCGGGCTGAGGTACAGTATCTCTTGGAACATGGACTGGCTCCCCCCTGTGAGTCCCCTTGGGCCTCACCTGGCATCCTGGTACCCAAACCTCACTGCAAAATTCGTCTGTGTACGGATTATCGGAAGTTGAACCAGGTCACACCGCCCCCCCCCCCCTCCCCACGGATCCCCCCCCCCGTGAAGGACGCATACCCAATACCCAGGGTAGAGGACATTTTGGATGCCATTGGTATTGCCCGCTACCTGTCTCAGGTAGAATTACTAAAGGGTTACTACCAGTTGAGTTTAACGGAGCAAGCTAAGGTACTGCCCGCCTTTATAACCCCATTTGTTCTCTACAGGTACCATCGCCGTCCCTTTGGACTCTGCCATGTCCCAGCCACCTTTCAGAGGGTTGTCAACCGCGTCATCCAGGGGCTTGGGAAAACACCTATGCCTATCTGGACGTCATTGTGATAGCATCCGACACCTGGTGCGAACACCTGCTCCATCTACAATGATTGTTCTACAATCTCCTGAAAGCCTGCCTCACCATCAATTTGGGCAATTCCACCTTCGCGAAAGGTAAAGTTCGGTACCTGGGCTGCAATGTAATCAGGATAAGGAGTGGCAACCTGGCTCCGTTAAACATTCACATTCGAGCAAACCAACAGTAGTCCACAGCCTACTACCAGGAAGGCAGCTCCTGCGCTTCCTGGTCTTGCTTCCTATTACCGTAGGTTTGTGAAGAATTTAGCACTGTTGCTAACCCCTAATCACCTTAACCAGCCCAAGCAACGGTATAAATTGGACCTAGAGAGTCAAACCGTTTTGCATTCGACACAACTCACAATTCCTGCCATCTGTTCTAAGATCCCCATTCTTGACTCACACAGATATCAAGAAGCCTTTCTCCTCCATGTCGACGCCAGTGGTCCGGCATCGGAAGTGTCTTAAGTGCATAGCGAGGCGGGAGGTTCTAACTTTCAGCTACTACAGTTACAATTGAAGCCCCATCAGAACT
>WNGS01007259.1:40518-73480 GCA_020271785.1 Procambarus virginalis
AAGAACTACAGTACTATAGAGAAGGAACTCCTGTCCATCGTCCTGAGCCTACAACACTTTGCACCATATCTGCACGGTGCTAGGTCCACTACCATCTATTCGGACCACAACCCTCTGAGATTTTTACATCAAGCCCAGTTTAATAACCAACGTCTGCTGCGATGGGCTTTATATCTTCAAGGCTTCAACTTAACGATCTGCTACATCAAGGGGCTGACAACATCATCGCTGATGCCCTCTCCAGAGTGCATGAGGTGGAGGCAGCTCCACCTCCCACTCTACCTCCAGGGGACGTGATTCACCCGAAACGGCAGGCTTCGGGGGAGAGTTGTGACGATAATCTCTTATCAGAGATTTAGCCTGCCATTTCTGCGAATCACTCCTGTCCTCATCAACGTAAAAGATACGTTTTGTAGTGGCTAAACGTATTATAAGCTCGCCACACGTACCAGCAACTCCCTCCTTCCCCCCCACTGCTGCACCTGGTCGACGCGCCGAACCCTGCAACGGCCTAACTAGCGACTGCGACCATCCAGCTTCCTCATTGGCCGCCAACCAACACTCCACTCCGGCTCCCCGCCAATCACAAGACCTCACCAGTTATTGTTGGAGTCCCTTACGTTTCTGCCAGCCAGAATATTGTGTGCTCGCAAGCTGTGAACTCCTAAGTGACTCACTCTGTGTGGTCAAGTAGAGGTTCATAGTTAGTGCATATATTCCAGCATTCATATTTTACTTACTTTTGTATATCAATTCTCCTCCCCATTAACGTAATCTATTTTCATGTTTATATTGTTTATTGTTTTTGTCAGTAAGCCAAGATTTTGCATTTATTTCAATTTGTGTTTTCTTATTGTTATTAAAATCCATATTTTTTATTATTGCTTTTCGTCTTTACAACCTTACCACAGATTACCAAATCACGCAGTCATTCTTTTTTTTTTTCTCTTTTTTTTTCCTTTTCTTTTTTTATATTATGTGGCCCAGCAATGACAACTGCTAGTTGGAAGACTGCCGACCACCATTTCCAGCTCGTTACTGTCACAATATATATATATATATATATATATATATATATATATATATATATATATATATATATATATATATATATATAGAATATTATTACATTTACGTACAACTGCCTCTTTCACTCAGGGTACAACACAATGACAGTGTTCATCAAGCCCAAGTGAACCCACATCCCAGGTACACGTTGTCCACTGCCAAACACTGGCGAGTTTACCTTCTACATGGGCCAGTCCACCCACACAGTATCACGATGTGTCTACACCTCATCTTCGCTCTCCACATACTCACTGGCAGAGGGTTTCAGCAACACGCTGACAGGGGTCTCAAACAATCATACACAGGGGTGGCGAACAACCTGGTAGAAGCCTCTAGCAGCTTGCTAGCAGCACTTCACAGATAGACACATCATTGTCTTCATTAACCCTTATTAGCCAGTCCCTGGTATGTCGATCTTCACCAACACTGCATATTCCAGCAGCTAATACACACTGCTCGGATCGACGGTGCCTACTTAGTCTTCTTGCAGGACCAAGCTAAGGGTTTGTGGACTGCCCAAGGTAAACAGCCCTCCTCAGCTCAATTGCCACTATTTGACACCTCTTTGGACATAAAAATGTCATTAGCCAGGTGGACAGTACACTGGGTAACCCTAGGATAACACCCTTTCACCGGGAACTTGACATTGTAACTTGTAGCCACAACCTTGATGGCATTACATGTGATACACCACCCACCAGAGGTCATCTGCATCGACCTCACATTCTGACTGAGGCAGAAAACTGGAGCAATTCGCTGACACCATATCACCACCAACAGATGGCGTTGCCTACATAGCACCCAATACTACGGGAGTTGGAGTGCAGACTCCTAGATGGCGCTGAAATCGTAACTCCACACTCCAGCGATGGTGGCGATACTGTAACAAGAGGTAAACTCTTAGAAGTCACAACAAGGAACTTTCTAAGCCAACATGTCAAAGGACCCACAAGAATGAGAAGGAATGACGAACCAGCAAGACTCGACCAGATATTCACCTTGAATGAGTCAAAAAATAAGGGAAGTCAAATTTGAAGCCCCCCATAGGAATGAGTGACCAGAGTGTATTGATATTTGAGTATCTGTTAGAGGTAGGGATAACATATCGAAAGATGGGATTGGAAGGGAAAAGACTTAATTACCGAAGAGGAAAATATGACGAGATGAGGAACTTCCTAATGGCAATAGAATGGGAAACCAAACTCAGAGAAAAGATTGTACAGGATATGATAGATTAGGTCACCCAGAAGGGCCAGGAAGCTGCAGACAGGTTTATCCCAGCCCAAAAAGAGAAAAATGGAAAACAACAGAAAAATCCATGGTTCAATCAGGACTGTATGGTTGCGAAGCAATTGAGTAAAAGAACCTGGAGATACTATAGGAATAACAGAACACCAGAAAGCAGGGAGAGATACCAGAGGGCCAGAAATGAGTACCTTAGAGTGAGGAGAGAAGAGAGAGTAACCAAGTCTTGTGTTGGTTTTGGTAGGGACGCGAGTCTTATTTTCCTCGGCGTCACCCCATTTATATGAAAGGAACCATCGGAAATGCATCCGAGGTGCCGTGTGGCAGACAGTATGAAAAGGCAGAGAGGAGATCAAGCAGACAGTATGAAAATGACATCGCGAGTAAAGCTAAGACCCAACCAAAACTGTTCCTCAGCCACATCAGGAGAAAAATAGCAATGAAGGGAACAAGTGATGAAACTGAAAAAAGGAGAGAACAGATACACAGGTAATGACAAGGTGTGTGAAGATCTCAATAAGAGTTTCCAGGAGGTCTACACAATAGAACGAGGAGACGTCCCTGCACTAAATGATGAGGCAAACCAAGCAACTTTAAAGGAATTTGACCTCACCAGTGAAAAGATCTAAAGGAGTCTGTTGGAGCTGAATGTGACAAAGGCTGTTAGGCCTGACAGAATCTCACCGTGGATACTAAAAGAAGGTGCAGAGGCACTATGTGGTACACAAGTGTACCACTCTCTATGATGTATAACTGGTCACTGGAAACAGGAGATCTACCGGAAAGCTAGAAGACAGCTTATCTAGTCCCAATATACAAAATGAGTGACAGGCAAGAGGCACTGAACTACAGGCAAGTTTCCCTAACTTATATACCATGCAAGGTGATAGAGAAGATCATGAGAAAAAGGCTCGTAGTGCATTTGGAGGGAAATAGCTATGTAACACACCACCAGCAAGGGTTCAGAGACGGTAAATCGTGTCTCGCAGGTTTAATAGAATTCTATGACAAAGCAATACAAATTAGGCAAGAAAGAGAAGGGTGGGCAGATTGCATTTTCTTGGGCTGTCAGAAAGCCTTTGACACAGAACATAACATAAGGCTGTTAAAAAAATTGGAGTAACAGGCAGGAGTAAAAGGTAAGGTACTCTAGTGGATAAGGGAATATCTAAGCAACAGGAAACAGCGAATAACTGTGAAGGGACAGGTGGTAGACATCAGAGTGACGTGATGTAACCAGTGGGGTTTCACAGGGCTCTGTACTAGGACCTATCCAGTTTCTAATATAAGTAAACGATCTTCCAGAGGGTATAGACTCATTCCTCTCAATGTTTGCTGATGATGCAAAAATTATGAGAAGAATCAAGGCAGATGAAGATAGACAGAGACTACAGGACGACCT
This sequence comes from Procambarus virginalis, assembly GCA_020271785.1. Lineage (NCBI taxonomy): Eukaryota > Metazoa > Arthropoda > Malacostraca > Decapoda > Cambaridae > Procambarus > Procambarus virginalis. Next base: position 44,234 of record WNGS01007259.1, read on the forward strand.
GGACCAACTGGTGGAATGGTCTCAAAAATGGCTACTAAAGTTCAACTCATGAAATTGTAAAGTAATGAAATTAGGCGAAAGGAGGAGAAGGGTGAACACAATGTACCATCTGGGAGGTGATATCAAGCAAGAGTCAAATAGAGAGAAAGGTCTGTGGGGTTGATATCACACCGAACCTGTCCCCAGTGGCCCATATCATAAGGATATTATCAGCGGCATTTGCTAGACTTGCCAACATAAGAACTGCCTTTAGAAACTTGTGTAAGGAATCGTTCAGGACCTTGTATTCCACTTATGTAAGACCAATCCTGGAGAATGCAACTCCAGCCTGAAGTCTATACCTAGTTAAACACAATACAAAGTTGGAGAAGATTCAGAGGTTTCCCACCAGACTAGTCCCGGAACTGAGAGGTATGTGCTACGAGGAAAGGCTAAGGAAGCTGAACCTCACATCCCTGGAAAACAGAAGAGTAAGGGGAGACATGATAACCACCTACAAAATTTTCAGGGAAATTGACAGGGTGGACAAAAACAAACTTTTTAGCATGGGTGGAACACGAACAAGGGAACACAGGTGGAAACTTAGTACCTAGATGAGCCACAGAGACAATTGGAAGAATCTTTTAAGTGTCAGGGTAGTTAATAAATGGAATGTATTAAGTAGTGATGTGGTGGAGGCAGACCCCACACGTTTTTAAATGTAGATTTGATGTAGCAATGATAGGGATATAGCAATAGTGCCCAGTAGGCTCAGGAATCTGTACACCAGTTGATTGACAGTTGAGAGGCGGGACCAAAGAATCAGAACTCAACCCCCACAAGCACAACTAGGTGAGTGCAACTAGGTGAGTACTCACACAGGTCAAACAGGATGGTAGGAAAACAGAACAAGTTGGAGGAGAGGAAGAGAACGAGTCATACATCGAGACGATTGTTCATGCATGGATGGAAATCAAGAGGGAAATTGAAGGACATGCGGGAAACCATAAGTAAACTACAGATGGAACTAAGTGCAGCTCAAAAGGAGACAAAAAATTATAAAAACAGGCTCTCCTCAGAGTCTGGCCCTGGCAACCAACCCCCAGGTAGCAGGGTATGTAGCAATGACAGAGACCCCTACAATGGGTGCCACCTTTGCTGAAATAATGTAGAGCCCAGATGCCATGTCCACAGTCAGGGAAGTTGTAATGAAAGCAGTAACCTCACAGGAGGCAGCAAGATCCATGAGCCAGCTAATGGAAAGGAAAAGAGCTGTAGTGTTGGTAGTTATTAAGGAACAAGAAGGTTCCAGAAGGGAAGAATGGAGGACTAAGAACAAAGCTGCAGTATCAGGGATACTAAAGGAGATTGGAATTTTTTGGGCTGAACAAGGCATAGAAAACTTTTCCGGATTGACCAGTACAACAATGACAAAAATCGATTGATCAAGGTGATCAACTGATTTTTGATCGATCGATCAATTTGAGTCGGCTACAAGGGCTCTGGTATATCGTAGAGAGTCTTGTCTGCTAGGGTTCGGGGTTGGACCCCTCGTTTGGAGTTGGCTGGGTAATGGTTTCCAATGGTTCAGTCTATTCGGGTTCTGGGGATTATGTGGTTCAGGTTTTGTTTGGTTGCTATGTTGTGTGATGGGTGTTTGTGTTTTGTGTGTGTGGTGGTATGAGTGTGCTGGTGTTGTTGTGTGGCATGTCTGTATCTTTCGTGATGCTCCAGTGTGTGGGTGTTTTCTCTGTTTGGCGACTAGCCCATCCTCTGTATGTGGATGTCGGGTTTGTGTGCTGGGGTGGCTGTGCTTGCCTCATGTGTGTTCCCTGCTGTGCAAAATGTGTAAGTTTGTACTCACTCTCATTATGCACTGCTTCCTTGTGTTATATTCCATCATGTTTCCTGTTGGCACGCCCGTTTGGGTGGTGCGGGTTATATGTTTGTGTGTACTATGTTCTATTTCATGTGTTATGTTTTTTTTGTTATATTTTCTATGTTATATTTACTGTGTTATGCTTCCTGTGTTATCGCTTATGTATCTCTAATTCTGTTTTCTCATTGGTAATGTATTGTTTTGTACGAAGGGTTTCTGTGTGCAGTGTGGCATGTATTCTTTTATATGTGCTGTGTTTCATGTGTGTGTTCTGTGGTCTGGTTCTGTTGTATGGTGCCTACTATTGTGCGGTCTGACACATGGTGAGTGTGTTTTCCTTTTGTTTTACATTATATTTTTCTCCTTAGTTTTAATTGTGTTTTCTTTCGTATACTTTTGTAGTTACTGTTCAACATTGGCATGCCCCGACTGGGTAGTGCGGATTTTTTTTCTTGTGTGTTACTATGTATTTTTTATTGTTCTGTTTCTGTTTCACTTTTCTGTTATATTGCTATGTGCGCCATGTTATCTGTGTTATTGTTATTCTCTGTTCCTTGTAATTCTGTGTTTTTCTGTGAGGTATTACTCAGTATATTCTATGTTTCATTTCTGTATTATGGTGTTTATTGATGGTACCTTTTATGTTGTATTTATCTGTTTTACAAATAAAAAAAAAAATTTAGTAGTGACATCACAAGACACCACGTAACCCAAAGAAGAGCTGTGATTCGCGGCTGCACCACTTGCGGTAATGCCATTGGCCCCTTCCAAAGAACTGAGTGGACAGTGAGGAAGAGGGAGGCCAGGCCACCCGGGACTCCACACCGGCGTTCTGCCAAGCATCGTGTTCATGGTAAGACGTGAAACCTTTAGTCGTGGCCACGACTAAGTTGACACCGTCTAACGCGACACTAAGTTCATCTCATTATCCCCATTCCGTCAACGTGGATCTGTTTCCAGAATGCGGACTCGTGACGATAGGAATTTAAGGACATTAGGAGTGAAACGAGATATAGAGAGATATTGTACCACCACATGATCTCCGCAGAGACCAACACTGCAACAGACTGCTGCGTTAAGATCCGTGATCATTGTCAGCATCCATGACGATCCCTCAACATATTGCTACTATAGCTGACTAGAAGTTAATAAGCAAATGGTTTGCCAGTGATCTGCGATTCCTTCTGGAAGAATTAGGTGAATTACAGCTTTCTTTGTGGATATAGTGTTTTTCCCGCCACCGCGCCGTCACCCCCGTGTACCTTAAGGCGTGGTCACCACCTTTTGTGTCACCAACAACGTGTGTCTCACCCCGTGTGGTCACGCATGTTCGTCACCCTGTGTCACAAATGCACTCCGCACGGATAAAGTTGAGAGCGTGCCTTTCTCCCCCATGTGAACGAGACCCTACTGACCTCCACCCACGCACACCGCGAGGGTGCATACACCTTTACTCCACGTTGTCACGCATGTCCCCACGTGCGAAAATTGTTGACTTCGATCTTCAATCAACTGCAGAGTCATCTCTTCTATGTATGGGAGAGTGAAAGAAGTATTTATTAATGTGAGTACTCATAAATTGATCTCTATATTTTGTTGCTATGCTTAAGTTCCAAGTGTTGATTTTTACTTCAAATTTCCGACTTGACGTTTGGTTGTGTATGTGTTACTCGTATTTACATATATAGTCAGATTGTACTATTGTCTTGAGTTGCGGTTCTGTTCAATATTATACCGTTCTGGTTATATATTTCCATGTGTATGGTTTGTTATCATTTCAGAAGAAACCAATTAGTCCAGAGAGGTAAGGGGATTATCTGTTGTGATACCCTGATTTAATGACTACTGTGTCTATTGATTAATGTCGTTGTGATTAATAAAGCGATTGTATTGTGTTGGGATTTTGCGCTGTGTTATTGATTAAGCACTGTGAAGTGTAGCCAACTGTTACAGTATTCTGTTCTGTCTGCGTGATAAGAATTTATGTGATCTTTAATTGTTTATTGAAGAGTCAGTGAAGTTATTTAGTTACTGTGATTAACTGTCTGTTGAGGCAGTGTAATTAACGTAATCAAGTGAAGTGACATATTCTTGGTTGGCAAGATGTCTTAAGTGACAGAGTTGAGTCAGTGTAATTTGTTCTTGATTAATTAACTGTCCATTTAACATTAATTAATGTAATTTCTCACTGATTGATTTCAGTGTGTCTTTGTGGCAAAGTAATTACTGTGGGAGAATTTTTGTTTTGATTGTTGGACTGAGTGACAGATTGTAATTAATGTAAATTACCTTTGGGTGTTGATTGCCTGGATGTAATTATTTAATGTAATTAATTATTGTAATTAAATAAATTGTTGTTTTGATTAAATCGATTGGGAATCAATTGTTCTGGTCTGTGTGAAAGGACAATAAAGTAATTACTGTTGTTTTGATTGCCTTCCTTACAGACGTGTGTCAACGTAATTTGAGAGTGTTACAGGAGGTTATCTTGAGATGATTTCGGGGCTTTAGTGTCCCCGCGGCCCGGTCCTCGACCAGGCCTCCACCCCAGGAAGCAGCCCGTGACAGCTGACTAACACCCAGGTACCTATTTTACTGCTAGGTAACAGGGACATAGGGTGAAAGAAACTCTGCCCATTGTTTCTCACCGGTGCCCGGGATCGAACCCGGGACCACAGGATCACAAGTCCAGTGTGCTGTCCGCTCGGCCGAACGGCTCCCGTAGAAGACTGTCTCAGTGACCAGTCTTGGTGTGTTTGCTTTGGTGTTAATTCTTTTGATTTGTATCTTGAGTCTAAGTGAGCACCTGTTTGTTCAGTCTACTTCATTATACCAGCCAGGAGCATTACGGACAGGATTCCGTACTATACTGCTGTTTGAATAGCTGTCATTAGTGTTCACTTAGGACAAATAATGTAACGTTAAATGGTTGTGCTTTGTATTTGTATTAAGTCCTGTAATAAAGTGTTGTTGTTAATAAAGGTAGTGTCTTTATGTCAATACCGTTCAACAATATTTACCACTATACTTATGCTCTGATGTTCAGTACCGTTCCCACCAGATTTGATCAAGACTAGAGATGAGCCTTCCTGCACGGCTCTCCACTTTGTCCAAAAGTCTGATGAATGGTGGGGGGCAGATGATCCTGGAAAGGTGTGCGATGATGTACTTCTGGAAATTGAGAGCGAACTTGTGCTTCAACTTCAAGTTCTTGAAGGTTTCATATAAGGTTTTGCAGCTGTCAAGAAGGTGTGAAATGCACCGTAGGGCTGTAAGTATCCTGACTGACGTTTGGGCTAAGTTAAGTATCTGGCTCTTCATTATCACTGAAGAATCGAGCTTCTTTCCCAAAATGTCAATTTCATCTGTGAACTCTAGGGACTTGCCTAGGGATTTTCCCCCACACCTCTCGTTTATTAGTACAACTTGTCTCCCCCGCCACGCCCTCTGTAGCCCACATGACCCACAGGTGCTCACCTTCCACCTCCTGCCCACATTACTAATATTGACCCAGGTGTGCTGCTGGACACCACTCACCTTGCCTACCCAAGTGTTGGGAAGAGTTCCTTCACTTCTTATGCGCCAAACATTTGGTGAGTCTTGGAGGGAGAATAGGAAACTATTTGTCCAGCTGCAATTGCGAGTACGGAGAATTTGTTGAACGGTATTTTATACTGATCACCATATCTTCACGAAATTGATCTTTCGTCTATATAGGTAGAAATCCACAGGGCATCAAAGTATAGAAATGTGTTTCGTTGTTGGATAATCTAATTTTAGTAAGTCAAATGATCAATAAAAATTAAAAGCTTTTAAGCAAAGGAATTTTGTGAGATGGTCAAAAACTGCTTCCAGACGCAGCTATCTACCCAACCAGGGAGAACAACATGAAAGACTTAACACTGGCTAACTAAGACGCTGATTAAAACTGTTTATCTTGGGAACGAGTTGGGGAATTTTTATCATAGAGAACTTAAACAATTTCTTTCTTTATTATTCTACCCAACTTGTGGACGGTGGTGGAAAGTGTTACTGAGGCACATAATGGGTTCAGGAACTGAACCCGATAGTTCATATTGCTAAGCAAGTGACAGTTTTTTGAAGCGAGTTACACAATTGTTAAATGTTACATACACGTGTACATACATATACAATCATTTACACAAATACATATACATATCACAACAAAAGGCTCACAACAGTCACTATACAAGGCACTTTACATCTATGACGAGTCACACAGTTACTAGTCTTGCTCAACACCCACCCAACTGGGGGTCATAGAGAAATAAAGTTTATCATCTTATGGAGAAAATGCGTAAGTGATAACAAAAGATTCACATTATCATAAACCGTGATATGATAAAAGGCTTCCAAGAACTTAGGTTTACAAGATACAAAGTATCTGTTTAATTATACTGATTTTTTATTAAATCTCCAAAACATATATGCATCCAATACTTGCATTAACTGTATATAAATTTATCGATCTATTCATTATCACAGTATGATAGCTAATAAATAAAAAAATATGAGTGAAAACTGTATAAATACAAAGCAATGTATATAAATAAATTTAATCTATATATACTAGGAAAACGTGATAACTGCCTTGCAATTTAACAACAGTAAACAGGCAGAGAACAAATGAACATAAGAACTGAGGAAACTTAAAAGAATTGTAGGCCAATGCGGGCCACCTCCTGTTTAAGTATTATCAACACTATTAATATCTGTGTTTAACCTAAACACGAAAAATGTTATTGGTCTGTTACCCGAACCATTGCTTCATTATCTACCATTTAACCTGACTGAATTGATTAGTTTTAATTAACTGTTGCAACTGAGTATATGGACCCCTACATGCCCTAGTCAGCCTGTCTGTCTCTCATCTGTCCATCTATCTATCCATTTATGTACGCATCTCTAAATCCATCCATCTATTTATCCACTTGCCATAGATATCTATATATATATATATATATATATATATATATATATATATATATATATATATATATATATGCGAACAAGCCTGAATGGTCCCAGGACTATATGCGAATGAAAACTCACACCCCAGAAGTGACTCGAACCCATACTCCCAGGAGCAACGCAACTGGTATGTACAAGACGCCTTAAACCACTTGACCATCACGACCGGACAAAATGAGGTGATAGCCGAAGCTATTTGAACCACCCCACCGCCGGCACTCGGATGGTTATCTTGGGCATAGCATTTTACCAAATCACCTCATTCTTTGGGGCACACGTGAGGAACACAAATGCGAACAAGCCTGAATGGTCCCCAGGACTATATGCGAATGAAAACTCACACCCCAGAAGTGACTCGAACCCATACTCCCAGGAGCAACGCAACTGGTATGTACAAGACGCCTTAAACCACTTGACCATCACGACCGGACAAAATGAAGTGATAGCCGAAGCTATTTGAACCACCCCACCGCGGCACTCGGATGGTTATCTGGGCATAGCATTTTACCCACTGCTCTGAATGGAGCAACGTGAGTAGAGAGTTTGAAAGAGTAACTCAGTATTGGTGAACAATGGATATAGCAACGCGGAAATAAACGCTGCTATAAGAAGACACTTGGACCGTTGGTATAATCCAAAACCTAGAACAGAAACCACAATACCTCCAATAAATTATATTACAAATCAACCATGCACAGTGAACATACAAAGAAGAAAGAATAATGAAGAAATAATCCGTAAAGGAGTAAAAAGCACTACTCCTAACCAAAACATAAACTGACAATATTCTATAAACCAAGAGACTTCCGAACTCCTTATCAAAAACAGCCCGAAGCCGACAGAGAACCCTCTACAGCAGTCAAGCGTTGTATACATGTACACTTGCCCCCACGAAGGATGTAACCTTCAATCTAAGTACATAGGTATGACGTCGACCAAGCTGACGAGGCGTTTGACATGCCATCTTCAATCCGGTGCCCCTAGGAATCACATGAGACAAGCCCATGACATCACCCTAACAAGAGAAATGTTGAACAAGAATACATGCATAATAGACAAACCCAAGATGCAAGAAGATTACAATTCTTGAAGCAATTCACATAAGAACAGAACAACCTACCATGAACACCCAAATCACGGAACATTTANAAGATAGAGCAGAGAGTGAGAGAGGAGAGAGAGAGAGAGAGAGAGAGAGAGAGAGAGAGAGAGAGAGAGAGAGATGGTACACCCCATTAACGTCACTCCCCCAGTGCTGGTAGCCACATCTCCCTTTCCTTAACGAAACCACAGTGGGTAATGGATCCCCGGGCACTTCCGCCTGTGTAGGAGGAAGTAATGGTAGTCATTGTGCACCCTCTGGGAGGGGGAGATATAATCACACCAGCTACATGGAAATACTCTTCAGTTACCCTCTGAGCAGTGGGCAGTACACTCACACACCCCTCTGCGGACTTTGAAAACTATTAAGGTAATGGACCACTTCCATCCTGGTCTGTCACCTATACACCCCTTGCATTGTTACATAAAACAGACCTTCTCTGCCAACTGCTACCTCATCTCATTCACAACTTAAAAGTGCCTGCTCTCTCACCCTCCTCCTCCTCCTCCTCCTCCTCCACACTTCCTGCCATGTATGCCTGAACTATGTCCCTCATGGATCACCACCAAACACAGCTGCATAGCTCGAAGAAAATGGACTGGAAAAAACGATTAAGGCGAATGCACCACATCCACAAGAGGTTGCTCTCTCACATCAACACTTCCGACCTCCTGTAGGGGGAACTAATGGACGTCATGGATCACCAACAGCTGCATTGGGTGAGAAAAAGTTAAAATAATGACTCCACCTGTCCCCTCACTTTCCCCTCCTTCTCTCATTTAAGTCCCTGCTCCCTCTTAGGTACGGGAGGGTCCCCCCTCCCTTCATAATACAACCTACATACTCCTCCTCCTCCTCTCTACATAATCGCATACCAAGCACATAGCTTCCATCCCCTACCCAACATGACACTCTCTTAAGTGATGCCTGACCAGATGCCACGCATCAAAACATCCAGGGAGCCGTTAAAACCGCAAACCACAAATGACCCTCCAACCCTCTCACGCCGAGGGGAAGCTCCCCTCACCCTCCATCACCCCTCCCCCCACCCCATCAACATATGTTGGGACCCCTCTCACCTACACGCACAGCCTCTACATAGCTATTCATACTCTAATCTTTTAATCAACTATTATTATCTACACCCAGGATTAAGTCTACAGCAAACACACATACATATTCAACTACTCTTCCACATATTCCACTCATATCCTCGTATTACTTACTCTACCACATACTCTCCTACCCCACACAACATAACCCCCCATCTTCTCTGACCGCATAACCTAACACTGGACGCTTACACGCGTCCGATGTTACGTACCACTATAAGCTACGTAATTAAATAAATTAATTTGTACTTATATATACCTTGTGTATAAAATGATTACATGTATGTACATCTAAATATTCTTTAATTGCTTGTAAGTTGTGTGTTGCCTGATTTTTATGTTGTGAATTAGGCCTAACTTTATCCACCCGTGGGAACGATTATATTCTCTTTGTTTGCTCACGGCTGATTTCGTGGGAAAGTGGTTTTATTAATAACCATCAGTAGGAAGCACTGAAGGAAATTCTGTAATTGTTTGAACATTGGGGGGCAACATTCCGTGAGAAACTTTTAGCTCCTGGTGGCTGGAGAGCGTTGCCAATATTTCCCTCTGTTGTTTTATTTTAATTACTGAATGTATTAATAATACATTATCTTTGTTATGCATGTTATTCTGACCATTTACTAAGTTACTTTAAGATTACTCTTGTCACATTATTTTGCTCCATGTAAGCTTAATTAATACTATATAGTTTGGCAATTTTTCGAGGGCAGAAGCAATGATTTTGACTCCCGCAGATAAGTAGTCAGTAGCTCGCATGGGACAGGAGAGATAACATCTTTGGGAGATAAGTCTGTTAACATTTAGGTTTGCCATATATATATTATATTATATGAGAGACAATACTTTGATTTTGTTTTTATAAGTGATCTTGTCCATCTGTACTTTATATAATACTGGATTGATTATATTGTTAATATATATTATAAACTTTCTATGTATAATTCTTCAGTCCTAAGGGAGAAATAATTAATTATTGTCTGTGCCCTCTGTGATTTTACTGGTGACCCGCTCTAGAGAACAGCAGTTTGTAGTTGCCCTAGACATTTAAGGTCTTGCTGTTGTCAGGGTCTCGAGCCGTGATGTACGATTGTAACATCCGACATGCGCCAAACTTCCGGGAAAATTCCCCAAAACCCTTTGTGACTAGACACGTGCGCTCCACCTGGCCAGGTGGCTCATAATGAGCCCACCTGGCAGCTGGTGCGCACGGTTCTAGTCTCAATTTACGCTACTTGAGTAGTGTAGAAGAAAGGCTCAGAGAAGGAACCTTGAGTGTTGTACGATAGAAGATAGACGTGGACTCGCCGAGATAGAAGATCACAGAGATTCTGTTGTAGTGTCCTGTGTGAAAGTGACACCTACAGTGTCATCCATAATGTAAATATTTAAATAGTGTATATAGTTAAGAAGTACTTGTGATGATGGGTTTGTTTAGTGTTGTTTACCCCCATTCCCATTGGATTGACTATTACTATTCAGTTTTAATAACTTACCTAAGACTTGGGGTTGGATCTGGTTAGAGTAGGCATTAAGGCCCAGTATGAAGTTTGAATGAAAAGAACCCAGTTACGAGCTTAGTGAGGCCATAACAGTGTGAGTGCGTACTCACCTAGATGTACGTTCGCCTTAACACCCGCGAACACTTGCGGGTGTTGAGCTTTGGCTCTTTGGTTCCGCCTCTCAATCTCTATGGTGTGTGTGTGTGTGTGTGTGTGTGCGTGTGTGTGTGTGTGTGTGTGTGTGTGTGTGTGTGTGTGTGTGTGTGTGTGTGTGTGTGTGTGTGTGTGTGTGTGTGTGTGTGGTGTGTGTGTGTGTGTGTGTGTGTGTGTGTGTGTGTGTGTGTGTGTGTGTGCACACGCATCAGCTGTGTGTTGAGCGGCCCTTGCTTGTGAATGTGTGTATGCACAATTATGCATTTCCACCGAATTAATTTTATTTAGTTGATTTATCTTTGTTAAAGTCAAACAACTCACACTCCTTATCAGCCTGTCTTCCTCCTCCTAAGGTATCCCAACGTCAAGAAACTGTCATACAAAAGCGCCCTACCTACGTATCCTAACGTACCAGAAGTCCCCAAACAGAAAACGTAACAGTATGCCAATTTTGCGAGCCACTACCATTTTCTAGTACGACAATTTTTGGCCGTGGGGCGTAACATTCCACCTGGTACTACCCTTAGGGTAGCTGGTAGGTTTGATAGACTGCTAATTTCCCACCATCTAATTGTTGTGCTTGACAAAGGTGCTATCATCCCAGTCGTCAATCTTTCGCATAAGACCTATTGCTTCTGAGTGGGTGATAGAGTATCTCAGGGAACAATATTTGACAAAACAGAAATTTTCCAGCATGAACAGCCTAAGATACCAGCCGTCACTGTGTTGAACTTTTGTTACGGTTTATTTCTGTTACGGATCTCATGATACCCAGAATGTTGACAAGTAAATATCGGCACTAGATTTGCAACATATTCAACAGTCGGACTGTTGAGAGGAATTCTACACAAATTCTTTAAGTTGTTTCCAACTGATGAGGATCACATTGGACTCCTTGATTGGATCGAGCACACTATATATCACCAACAGGTGACCATGCGCCAGTGTATACTACAGTGGAGAATTCCGGAGCTGGCTAAGAAAGTTATCAGAGATGAGTGTCAGAACATGTTACGGCAGGAAGTCATTGAACCTAGTACTTTACCGTGGCTGTCTCCGGTTGTGCTGGTTCACAAACTGGATGGTAGATACAGGTTTTGTGTGGACTACAGGAAGGTTTTGCCAGTGTTTTTCGGAGTTGTGTTCCGGTACTGCCTGGGCTACTGCCGCATGTTGATTGGGGTTTACAGGCTTGTGTGCTTGAGCTGTGGCTCTGCTTGAGCTAGCGCGCGTGTGTGTGTTTCTCTTCGTTTGTTGCATGCTTTGTATGTCATGAGAGTGAGTAGTGTGTGGTTTAATGTTATACTCTGTGTGAGTTTTAAAAAAAAATCTAATTTTGCCCTGAGGGGCGAGTTTATTGGGCAGCGCCACTCATCTTGTGAGTGGACATACCGCCATAGCAGCATGTACAACACTCCCCAATAGGAAGAAAACCCGCTGGGTTGTTCATCCTGTCACTTGTACCCAGACACAGCTGGGACTTGCTTAACTGTCTCAAGTGAACAGCTCCTTAAACAAGAAGATTAACATCTATCAACCCTTAAAAGCTTACGTTATCTTGCGGGTGCAAAAAGGGGGAATCTTTTAAGAACAGTATCAATATTTGACAAATAGTGTTTTCCTAACTCAAACAATGTGGGGTTTATTATTCTACACATAGTTCTGATTTCTCTCATGTGTTCACATTCATGTAGATAGTGTTCAAGGCGGTGTCCATCACTCTCACCACAGATTCTACAACTTCGCTGATCAACTGTTGTTTCCATTCCATATCTTCATGGATATTTGTATCCAAGACGGATTCTCGCTATTATTGGTTCTCTCCCTCGTCCTCCTCTTCGGCCATAATGACTGGGATTGCCAGCTGCAACCATGTTGTACCATCGTACAGATTCACTGGTTTGTGCTTCTATCCTCCTTTCCTCAGTTACCTTGTCACGGTGATGTTGCCTGACAATATCACTAATTTGTAGTAGAGTCTTGGGTGTGAAGTATTCAATATGGTCTCCTTCAGCGCCCTCAGCAGCCAGCACATCTGCTCGTTCATTCCCACATATTCTAACATGGGAGGGGATCCACAGAAACTTGATGACTCTTCCCTGATTGGTAAGTACTCTCACAGCTCTCTTAATTTCAGCGACTATTGCTAGATTTTCTGCCCGATTTTTACTTAGGCTTTGCAGTGCTGCTTTTGAATCGGTGCAAATCACTGCACCATTAGTGTTCCGTTCAAGAAACCTTAACGCCATAACAATCGCAGTTAGCTCTGCTTGCGTTGAAGAGGCATAGTTCTCAATACGCGCTTTTTCTTCATTTCTGCGTTGGAAAGTATTATCCTTCATTACCGTGTATGCTGCACCAGCCCTTCCATTGACAGGATTATATGACCCGTCAGTGTAGATTTGATCTAGTTCATCTCCGGCTTCTTTATAAATTTCCTTGAGATACTTGTGCCTCATTTCTTGTGGTAACATGTAGGATTTTTTCATTACCATTTCATTGATGATAATCTTGCATGAGTCATCCTCCCAGGGAGGTAACCTCTCTACAGGCAGGAGCTCACGGGCTTGCTCAAGCAGGTGAAGCTCTTCGAGGTAGCAGACTGCTCTGTGATGCCATTTTTTGCTTCTCCTGTTTCCCCCTGAAAGTAGTACAGAACTCAGTTTTTTCTTAGCAATATCATTGTAATGGGGATCTCTGGCTATCCTAATTGCAAGCTTAGCATTCAGCTCCTTAATTCTGCTTTTAACACTGGGGACGGACAACTCCTCTCGTAAATTAGACGTTTTGGCAGTTCTTGGAACTCCAAGAATGATTGTCATGGCTTCATTTTGAATGCTTTCAAGCCTTTTCGTATCGCTTTGGGAGTAGGTGCACAGAACTGGTGCGGCATAGTCTATGACGGAGCGCACATAGGCTGTGTACACCATTTTAAGCACGGCAATAGAGGCTCCATGTCCATTCCAGGTTGGACCGGCACCCTTGTGCCGGTCGGCCGAGCGGAGAGCACGCTGGACTTGTGATCCTCTGGTCCTGGGTTCGATCCCAGGCGCCGGTGAGAAACAGTGGGCAGAGTTTCTTTCACCCTATGCCCCTGTTACCGAGCAGTAAAATAGGTACCTGGGTGTTAGTCAGCTGTCACGGGCTGCTCCCTGGGGGTGGAGGCCTGGTCGAGGACCGGGCCGCGGGGACACTAAAAAGCCCTGAAATCATCTCAAGATAACCTCAAGAAGATAACCAGGTCATAGCTTTCAGTGCCCTGAGTCGACTTTTGCATGTTCCTATGAGTTGATTGAGTTGCTCTTTCTTCCCCTTGTTAGAGCCGACAGTGACGCCAAGATACCGATAGTAGTCAACCCATTCAAGTGTTACACCATTAATTTGCAGTTCTTCATTTGCTCTCCGCTTGTGATGGAAGTATGCCTTCGTCTTGTTTGTGGAGAGAGTGAAACCGAGCTCAATACATTTCCTTCCGAGGAGTTCAATGGACTGTTCAATTTTTCCCAAGGTGGGAACATGTATTAGAACATTATCTGCATATCCCACTTGTTGTGTTCCTTCCGGAAAATCAATATTTGCAATGGCGTTCATAAGTACATTGAATAGTGTAGGGCTTAAGACTCCTCCTTGGGGGGGTCCCGAGTTCCATATTCATTGTTCTGGAACCTGCTCCATTGAAGCAAACCTTGGCTTTCCTCCCTGTGAGGTAGTCTTCAACCCATTTCATGAGTCTCCCCTTGACACCCATGCATGCAAGCTCGTCCAGAATCGCAATCCCCTGTGCTTTGTCGAAGGCTCCTTTGATGTCAACAAATACAAAGTACCTAGCCGTGTCATTTGCCAAGTAATTATCTATACAATTTGCTGTGCTCCGTCCTTTAACAAATCCATTGACCCCTCCCCTAACCTGCCTATTTTGTGCAACAGTCTGTTTAGGATGATCCTTTCAAGCATCTTGCAAATGCATGACACGAGACTAATAGGTCTGTAATTGCCAGGGCCATTAGGCTTCGGTATGGGAACAATTATTACGTGTTTCCATTGTGTGGGCAGCACTCCACTTAGGAATGACTTGTTAAACAGGTGGAGTAGCGGATTCCCAGACACTTCACACAGTGCATTGAGTATGTCGTAGGTGACGCCATTTTCACCAGGTGCTGTACTTTTACCCCTTTTCATAGCGCCCCTTACTTCCTGAGCTGTGATTGGTTCCCCATATCCGTCATCACTAGACAGTGCTCTTGTTATCCTAATTCTTCTGTCATCATGTCGCAGGAGCTGTTCCCTGCTGATTTCTGCAGGGAGGGAGGAGGAGGATGCTGCATCACTCCACTTGTGAATTAGTTCCTCGGCC
This sequence comes from Procambarus virginalis, assembly GCA_020271785.1. Lineage (NCBI taxonomy): Eukaryota > Metazoa > Arthropoda > Malacostraca > Decapoda > Cambaridae > Procambarus > Procambarus virginalis. The sequence goes on from WNGS01007259.1 coordinate 59,307, forward strand.
TTGCCTTGGGGGTCTTTGTGAGCCGCAGGCCGGGTTCTGCCCCCCTTAGCTATCTGAATTTTTGCCCACACTTGTCTTGCAGATGTTTCCCGTCCAATAGAGCTAGTGAACTCAAGCCATTGTCTTTCCCGCTCTTTAATCTTCTCTTCCCTGGCTACTTGACACACAGTTTTAAACAAGTCTTGGTTACTTTCAGTGGGATGTCTCCGGTACTCTCTACTCATATCTCTTACATTTGCGTTAAGCATCTTTATGTAATCGTTCTAACACCATTTTATTTTCTTCCTCTGAGGGTTACTTCGCCCAGGCGTACGGCGCGGAACTCTTAGACAGCTCTCAATTTGGTGATTAAGGTCATCAACAAATGTGTCAATGTCTTCTGGGATTTGGTATTCCGTGAACCAGTCCTTCATCTTGTTCATGAAGTGCGGCCTCATATCTGGTCCAGGTGATAACCTTTTTCCTTTATTTGTCTCTTTCCTTCTCTTGCTCATGTCGACGGTGGTAATCAGTGCCCAATGGTCACTACATAAACTGTGCACAATGTGTGTACTGACATCCGTGTCCCGTGCATTCAGCAGGAGAGCATAGTCCAATCTTCCTCCTCTGAGGTGAGTTGGCTGTTCATCACCCAGGACTCTAAAGTTTTCACTTCCCCTGACGAAGAGTGACAGTTTCCGTCCATTGACATTGGGCTGATGACAGATGGCACCAAAGTGTGGGTGTCTGGCATTAAGGTCACCGACCAGCAGGGTAGGTTCTTCATTAACAAATTCAGGCAGTGTGTCAAGGTCAAGTTTACTCTGAGGCACATAAAGGTTGATTATATGTAGGGCATTATTGTTTAAGTAAATGGTTACTCCCAGTGATTCAAACTCATCCCCCATGTGCAGGTCATCAATAATCTGTGCGGGAATGTTGTTATTTACAAAAGTGATGAGACCCCGTTTTCTTTCCCCAGAGGGCAGGGAGAACTTGCGATAACCGCTGAACCATGGGTTGAAGTCATCACCTACCAGCATCTCCTGTAGCACTATGACGTCAGTTTGGTGATCACGAGCGTATTGTATGATGTCTTTAACAGTTCCATTGTAGGATAGTGAGACTTTCTTCACCGTGGTTATCCATGGTGGAGGTGTTGGTCATCAGATGTGCTGTGTGCTGTGTTCTTGCTGGTGAGAGTCTGTGTGAGTGTGACCTGTTGCAAGGGTGGGAGTTGTCTCCCCCTCTTGTTTGCTTCGACAAATTTGAGTGTGGTGTATATGGTGTAGTTCTGATCTTGGAATGTGTTCATTCCGTTCTTGTGTGACTCTATTCTCTGACCGCGGTCAGTTGCATTATTTTACATATATTTGTAATGATGTGTTTTTTTTACGCTTTCTCTTGTTGGGACGTATTATGCGTTATATTTAAGTGTATTTTCTAGGTTTGGTGAAGCCTCTTTTTATTGAGGGCCTTTGTGAGTGTTTAATTTTCTTTCGTGTTTTCTGTATTTACGTGTTATATTTTCCTGGTTCTGTCTTTGCAGTTCCTTAACTGTGTTTCCTTAGTGCAGTTCTGTTCCCTTTTATGCGCGCATTTGCTCTGTGCCCTGTTTCATGTACTTGTGTTTCAATGGTGCTTTTGTATTATTGTATTGGTTTGGTGTATTTGTTTTTGCACTGTAATGGTGCTCTGTTGCTGGTGATGTATCATGTGGTGTTCGACAATGTTATGGTGTCTTGCCTTTTATTTGTATTTATATGCTATTTATAATAAAGATAAAAAAATATCCTGGGTGACCACGACCATCCTAAGAGTCCGACACTACAATAAGCAACTTTCACGCACACGACTAGACTGGAACTTTGAACCAACTGCCTACACCTAGTCCTTGAACACTACTGTTAATTCGCTGCTAAAAATCTACATACTTTGTTCCTCAGTGTTTCTGCGCCTTCACAAGATTACCTCAGAATCTAGCTCCTTTGGGCCACCTGATAACTCCCTCAGAGATAACACGTAGCGTCCCAAGGTTATCTCTGCCCGCTCAGCTCAACATAACTGCTTCTGCATATAATGATAAGCCTGCACCTCTGAATCGTTTAAAGGGCGTTGAGTATTATACCCCGTTAAACAACTCAAAGCGGAGCCTAAGTGACTGCTTCACTGTCACTACAAGGCACTTAATCACTACACTTAACTTCTACACTCCTTAACATATAACACAACCGAACGGAATAGATGCGTGAGCCTTCAATAAGTTGACAAACATTACTGAACCCCCGCTAAGCCATCATTGTAACAATGGCCAGTCACCGTTGTAACAATGGCCAATCGCCATTGTAACAATGGCCAGTTCTCATTGTAACAATGGCCAGTCACCATTGTAACAATGGCCAGTCACCACTGTAACAATGGCCAGTCACCATTGTAACAATGGCCAGTCACCATTGTAACAATGGCCAGTCACCATTGTAACAATGGCCAGTCACCATTGTAACAATGGCCAGTCACCATTGTAACAATGGCCAGTCACCATTGTAACAATGGCCAGTCACCATTGTAACACTGGCCAGTCACCATTGTAACATTTACTACAATCACTGCTACTACCAGTGTAACGTTCTTATAGAAATGCTACACGTGAAATATATCAATCACTTAACAAAAATGTTAATGTTGTGCCATTAAAGAACAACGCAAAATAAAAATAAGAAAACTCCTTATCATATCTCAAGATGAGATATCTTGGTGGTATGGGTTTCCTTAGCTAGATTACGACCTAATCACGATACGCTTGTTGAAGCTGCAGCTGTCCACCAAGACGCAGGTCTATCGAGCATTTAGCGGGTTTTCATAAGGATGAGTTGTCAAATGTGAACCTAGGATGCTCTATTCGAGCTGTTTACGAGTCTGCCACACGTAACCCTTGAGAAGAGGCACGTCTGGTGATCCCAGACTTCAGTCAACGGTTCCAACCTAAAATGAGCAGTCCAGAGCTGGCTAACTTGCTAAAATACTGTTTTAGTCAATAAACTATACACTGACAGGTTATTACCTACTTTCCCTGCTTGCAAGTGCGCTTTTGTGGAGAGCATCTCACTGGCATAACAAATGTATGTTACCATACCTCCCAGCTCTCACCTGAGTTGCTCTTCTCTCCCTGTGTTACTCCCTCCGTTCTCTCCTGTGTTCCTCTTCCAGCTTTAATCTTTTGCGCAGGAACCGGCAAACACACACACACACACACACACACAAACAGCCCTAGAAACAACACAAGCAACAGAACACAAAACACACACATCACAGTACAACCAAAAAAAGGCACACGGAACACACACACAAACACACCGCCCAACACGACGAAACTGAATACGTAGACAAAACAGATATAGAACAGCAGACACGGTAACAAAATCACAGACATGGAGTATACAATCAAACACAGGCACTATCGACACTTGTCCGGAAACGCCTGTGCTGGGAAGCCAAACAGTACATCTCCCAGACCAGCTGGACGTCTTCGGACACCGGTCTACCAGGAAATGTACAAGGCCGAGGCATCCAATCAGGTACCCCATAAATAAACCCCCTTTAACCTCGGTACCCAAATAGTCGACGAACACCACGGGCCCTCACGCACCCTGTCGTCCCAAACGAGGTCCAAAATCCGTGACTGAGGGACCACGCTCCCGTCGGCTGCGAGCACAGGGAAGAGGTCCACACTAGGTGGTTTCTCATAGGAATCGGCATTGGGAGGTGCTCCGGGCGCCGCACAGGGCTTTGTGTTGGCCGGCGCATGAGGCTTCTCACGAGGTTTCACACGGGGCTGCACACTAGGGGAACCCGCAAAGGACACAGACGAGTCGGGGTCCCCGCCACCGAGCACAGGAGCAGAGGCACCTTGGCGCACATCCTTCCGTAAGACCGCGACGAGGATCCGTTCGGCTAGAGTAACCTCCCACAGTGGGGAGTCATCAGCAGTAGGCATAGGGGGCGACACCGGAGGAAGCACAGAGCCCCCCACAGCACAGCCAACCTCGACAGGAGACGCCGGATCAACGTACTCTTCCACTTCCACCCAAGGCACCCCACGAAAGGGAGACACTCTCGGGACCCGCCTCGAGCACTTGTAGACGGGCTGCCGGACATCCGAGCTATCACCCCCCCATCATTCCGTAACACAGCAGAAGTCTCCGACGGACTCGCTTTCGGCCCTAAGAACCGCAGCCTCCACGGCCGGGGGCACCAGACCACACACAGCAGGAGACTCCTCGCCGCGGACATCTAAAGGGACAGTAGACGCCGCATGCAGGGACGGAGCAGCAGGCATGGGCGGCCGAGACGGGGCGGGCTGGGGCAATAGGAGAAGGGACGTCAGAGGCGGGGAAGTCGGCGGCAGGGGCGAGGCGGCCCCAAACCCCACGTCAACATCCACACCACCACCCAACACCGGGGCAGAAACCGGTCCAGCACGTGGAGACAGGTCCGGGGCTGACAGCGGGATTAAATCCTCCTCCTGGAAGAGGTTAACAGGGGTGACCCGGCGCTCCTCACACCCTGCGGCCAGGTGACCCAGTAGGCCGCACCTGAAACAAGTCCGAGGTTGTCCTGCGTGAAAAGCACGAATCGGGAACCCCAACAGCATGATGGAGGACGGTACAGGATCCCGGAGGGGAATGGCGAGAGTGCGGGTCCCACACGAGACCCCCTTCCATCTCCCGGTAGGGACGGCATTCATCCTCACATGTAGGACCCGCCCAAACCGGGCAAAGTACCGACGTAGGAGATCCTCAGGAAACTCAAAAGGCATCTGAGGCACTGCCACATACGTCGTGGCTCCACAACGGTCTGAGAGGGTCACCGACCCACCATCTCCAGGAAGATCGAATGAGCGCCCATCATAGCGCGTGACGAGACCTTGATAAATTGCTGGGGAGCTGAACTTGACAACCGGCAAGCAGCTGCACACCACATACAGACTTCACTGGGACACGTAGCATATCAATCATTACCACCTCTACAGCGAGGTAGGAAGCAATCCCAGAGAACTTCAGGCCAATGGAGGCCTGCCTGGTGACAGGGGGCACAGGCCCCCCCCCCCCCATGATAGCAGACCCTCTTGGACACCATTGGTGGTATATATCTCAGAATTCCGCGATTTTTCACATTCCATTATATAATGACGCAAATTATGCGAATAGTTCTGCTAACAGAGTTTACATTCAGTCAAATTTACATCAGCACATGTTACAAACTCCCAGAGGTACTTGTAGCCGAGCCTAAGCCTAGCAGTGGTAACATCTAGAAATCTGCCTACCTTATTTGATCACCCATATCCGTGATCTGTGCACACCTGTGCTTCTCGCTCTCACATGTGGAATGGTTTGAGTGATACGGGTTCTCAGTGAAATGGGTTGTTTGTTAAGTGGTTGTAGGTGGTATTGTTTGTGTGCGACACGGTTGTAAATAATGGGTTGTGTGCAATACAGTTGTAAGTGGAATGGGTTGTGTGCAACACAGTTGTAAGTGTATGGGTTGTGTGCAACACAATTGTAAGTGGTATGGGTTGTGTGCAACACAGTTGTAAGTGTATGGGTTGTGTGCAACACAATTGTAAGTGGTATGGGTTGTGTGCAACACAGTTGTAAGTGGTATGGGTTGTGTGCAACACTCTTGTAAGTGGCATGGGTTGAGTGAGACATAGTTGTAAGTTATATGGGTTGTGTTGTAAGTGGCATGAGTTGTGTGAGACATGGTTGTAAGTGGTATGGGTTGTGTCTGACATGGGTTATAGGTTTTATGGGTTGTGCGTGACACTTTTATTGTTACTCACCTAATTGTACTTGCGAGGTTGAGCTCTGGCTCTTTGGTCCCACCTCTTAACTTTCAATCAACATTGATTTTTTATTGTTGCCGCCGAAGGCGGCTAATTTATTGTGCACCCCATACTCATCCTGTGAACGGTAGCGCAAAAAGCATTACAGAGGGCACAAAAGGTCTTAATTAGACCTCAACGGAGATTATAACATAAACAATTTCATCTATCCTTCATAACTTATAATTACAATGTCAGCTAGTTACAGAGAATGTTCTATTTCAAGAGATATATATTTACAGTAAGTCATTATACATTAATGGTAGGTCCTATCGCTAATACATAATTGTTTGAGCAATAGAGATATTACAGTGTCATAGGGAAGCTATTGTTTATTATTAGTCTTCACAATACATTACTTGTTTCTTTATCTCATATGTCGTTTATCTACTGGGAGCGAAATATGGATACAGTGCAAGGATTTCAGGTATTTTATCCTTAATAAGATAGGGTGCCATATCATACAACGTTAGTTTAGATTTATCTGTAAATGCAGGTTCCAGTTTGCACTGTTCTACTTTCTTCAAATTCATCCAGGAGTTCTCGCCTAATGACACTTTTAAGGGATAACTCAAGATTCTGTTCAATACTGTCTTTATTTACTGCAACCTTAGCAAGGGCAAACAACTTTATCATGTTCCTGCAGGCCAATGTGAGAAGGAATCCACAACATTTTTATATTTACCCCTTGTTAAGTATGCTAATATATCTATGTCTGGTTTCTGACACAAGAACGTTATTACTTGATTTCAAAACTATTTATTGCTAGTAATAAGAAAAGACGAAAGGAAGTCGGAAATAATTAAGCTGTCTACTTCAGTGTTGTCAATAATTTAGAGTGCTACCAGTATTGCTACCAACTCAGCTTGCATTGCAAAATATGGATATCCAGTAATATGGAATTATATTGGAATTAGTACCCAGTTACCAATTCTTATATTCCTTTGAATTATGCTGCCATCGGGCTAATGAGAAGTAGCAGCACTTCCTGCCCTCCCTGTAGCTGTATTGAGTGATCCGTTAGTGTATATGGTCTGTGCGATGTTGTTTTTAGTTTTTATATTGTGAATGTGTTCTATGGTTCTTAATTTAGCAGCAAGCTGAGCATGAGGGTTGTTTGTATTTAGTTTCTTGGTGGGTGTAAGCACGGCTCAGGATGTACGTGCAAAAGGTACTATCTGCCAGAGTGGAAGGAAGTGCTATACTCTTTCACCTGTATATACATCGTGCAGTCCCATCATTTTAATATGAGTGGGTGTTCTTTGAATCCATTTAGACTCGCTGGTTATACTACGTATGTGTTCTAACAGTTCAACTGACAAAATGTTGCTTTTAACGGGTGTACAGATTCCTGAGCCGATTCCTACAGCTCTTTTACTTTCCACTAGCTGACTCGTGCACGTGTTGAGCCAAAGCTCAACACGTGCAAGCACAACTAGGTGAGTACACACTCACACTGTTACGGCCTCACTTAGCTCGTAACTGGGTTCCTTTCATTCAAACTTCCTAATGGCCTTAGTGCCTACTCTTACCAGATCCAACCTCAAGTCTTAGGTAAGATATTAACAACTGAATAGTAATAGTCAATCCAACGGGAATGAGGGTAAACAACACTAAACAAACCCATCATCACAAATACTTCTTAACTATATATACTTATTATATATTTACATTATGGATAACACTGTAGGTGTCACTTTCACACAGGACACTACAACAGAATCTCTGTGATCTTCTATCCCGGCGAGTCCACGTCTATCTTCTATCGTACAACACTCAAGGTTCCTTCTCTGAGCCTTTCTTCTACACTACTCATGCCGGCGAATTCACCATTTTTAACAATTCATTGGCCAGTCCTCCCTAGCATCATCACAGAGTCAAAACATCACTTCGAAACTCCAGTAACATGATGGCTGACTTCCTCTAAAGGCTTCACCTCTATCAAACCTAAACTTAGATGACAGACGGATGCTAATTCCATCAAGTAACACAACTAGGTCACTAAGGGATACGTCAGTCCATTCACCAATAACTCGCTGGACTGCACTTGCTAGTCATTTCAGGTGAACCGACTCTTGTCAACCGAAGTAACCCCCCCCCCCACAGTATTTCTGAGGAATAAAAATTGTAAAGTAAGACGAAAACTACACAGGTGTCAGTAAGATCACATCATTCGATGGAGGGGGGTAAGAGAAAATTGGGTCGGGAGTGCTAAACAGATGGCGTTGACATCGTTACACCTCTCCTAAAAGAATTTGTTTTATTTCTTCAAAGAAAACAAATCACCCTTTTAGATGCAAGATAAGGCATCTGCTTCCCCATTATCCACTCCTTTTATGTGTTCAATAAGAAGTGCATTTTGTTGCAGGTGTAGGCTCCATCTGGTTAATGGAGACGGAATAGCCTTATAAGTTATTTTTATAAGGTTATTCAGTTTTTTTCGGAATATTATACGGTTATTCGGTTATTCCAAATATATTATGACGGTTAACCGTCATAACCTAATGACGGAACTGTGCAAAAAACTGTAAAGGATTATGGTCAGACCTGCCAAAATTAGATGTCTATCTGATGAGTAATAGTTGTCAAAGTGTTGCAGAATGGTTCAGTGGTCACAAGGAGCCAATGTTTCTTTTTCTCTCACTGAATGTTTCCATTGACAATCACTTAATTTCTTGGAATAATAAGCCACAGGGTGTTCTACCTCTTTTGTATCTTTTTGTGACAACACTAGCTTCCCTCTATGCCGTAATCTGAAGCATCGACTGTTAATATGAATCTGTCATTGAAATTAAGGGGCATGAAAATGGAAGATGATATCAGTATGGCTTTTAGGCTCTCAAAGGCTAGCTGACAGTCTTTGGTCTATATGAACTTCAGGAGATTTGGAGGGACAAATCTCCTGAAGCTCCCTTCTTCAGGAGATTTGTCATGGTCACTGCTATAGTCGAGAAGTTTGGAAGACTCTTACGGTAGAATTTGGCCATACACAGGAAACGCAGGACCTCCTTACGTGATGAGGGGAGTCGGGTACCGAACGACGGATCCTACTTTGAAGTTCTTAGAGGTGATCCATCTTCCACCAACCACCACCTCCTAAAAAGATTACTGATGTCTTAACAAATTCCGATTTATGGAGATTGACTACCAACCGAGCTTCTTGAATAGCCGAGAAGAATGCTTCCATATGCTGTAGATAGTATTCCCAGTTGGAGTCATAGATCAACACGTCATCTATGTCCTCCTATGTGTTATGTCCTCCATCACCTCTTTGTCTTCGTCCTCTGAGATCACCATCGACACTGGGCGAATGTCCTGTCCTTGGTACAGCTTCACCATGTTCATATGTACCAACATTTGCTTCTTTTTTCTGTCTTTAGTGCTGAGGATATAGTGAGTAGCATTAACTTTCTTGAGAACAGGATAAGGATCAATAAATTTGCTGCTCAAACTTCCTGTGTGCATTGGAGAATATACGAGTACTGGGTCTCTTACCTGAAATTCCCAAAGTGTCACTTCGCCGTCGCATTTCTTCGTTGCAATTACGTGAGAACGTAACAGGTTTTATTTGCAGCAAACAACCTGCCTTTATGTATAGATAACCAGTCCAGCGTTATCATGTTGCTCTCATTGTCGCCCACTCATCCTTGATAACCTCCAATGGTCCTCGCACCGTGTGACATCCGCCATCTCGAATGGAGATATGCCCAGAGACTCATTCGGTACTGATATTATGGCAAAGAGGAGGTAAATACAGAAGAAACAACTGGGTAGTTGATGTAAAGGTTTGCATTCCTTCAATGTATGGAATATAATTCATCATGGGCTGTTTCCAACAGCTTGGTCCTGAACACTGAGGACATGACTACATGCGTACCTACCTCTGGAGTCTGGGGTGTTCTTTGTTGAAGTCATGAATCAAATATTATGTACGCATATATGTTTTTTATCTAATGACACCTCAGTTCAATAACAAACAGCGGAAAACCGTCTGTTGATACCTGAATCAACCCGTCCTTTTAAAAAGAACGTCACTTTTGGCTCGTATGCGCGATATGACCAAATTTGTACGTAATTTGAAATGAAATCGACTCACAAAAGTGACGTTCTGTTCCGTTTTCTATTTGAGTCGCCCGGCCTACGCGCAGAGGTTATGAGAGGACACTTTAAATTAACGTTTTTCATAACGTTTTGAAACTTTATGAGAATTTCCTGCCCACCTAACCTATCAGAGGACCCTTAACTTACTGTTGTTGAAAAAAAAAATCCTAAATTTATTTTCACATTTTTTTCATTTTCAAATTACTTCCAAATTCGGCCATACGGGCAAACGGCCAAATGCGACGTTCTTTTTAAGAGGACAGGTTGCCTGAATTACGTTATTACGACGTAAAATGACGTCGGTAGTGCCTTATTAAATAGCAAGACAGAGTAAAATATCGTGACTTGTATGACGAGATCATGCACCGATAGAAGATAGATAGCTGGCGCGCATCATTGTACGAGAAGACTTTGCTGTCAGCCATCGTAATTGGTGCTCCAGGAAGCTTGTCATTAGCAGCGTGAAATTTGAGGAGCATCCGTGCATTAACGAGTCCTATACGTTGCTGACGGCTTCAACCAACGTTGAGGACACCACGTCCGGTCGGCTAAGTAATCTATTCATTGTTTATGGCCACAAATTCAGTAATAGATTGTCCGATCGTTAGGACGTAGGATTATTAAATGAACCTAGTAAGTTTAATTCCTTGAATCGATTGATTCTTTCAATGGAATTAGTAGATATAACCGTAACCCAATAGAAATTACATTGTGTACTTTTCGCAGCGTGGAATTATATATATGAGAGCAGGTCATCTCGACTAGAATCACATGTTTACGACGCCGCCACGTTGAGACAAGATTATACGGGTTACAGAAGGCTGTCAGACGTACTCCTTATTATCTACTCGACAGCTAAGCTGACAATTATCTAGTAATGATATTACAGTTAGTTTACTAACACCATAACTATTATTACTTATAAATTTTATTATTAAAATTATGCAACATATTATTTTCACTCGGCCCTCCCGAGGGCCGTGCGGCCCAGGCTCTGCTTCAGGAGGCTGGAGTCGTTCATACCCTTGATGGGGTGGTTCTTCTCCGGCCCCAACAACGGCGGTCTCTGGGGTTGGAGGTCCCTGTGCCCTTCTTCACCACCTTCGAGGTCAACCCCGGAACTCACAGTTCCTGCGACAACGCTGGAACCAATCGTATTGGCGTATGCCTTTCCATTGGAGACTTTCAGCGCCCTGGAGAGGGGGACCTGCTGCCTGGGTAACAACTTCTCCCCCTAATCAACCTACCCTGGCTTTGCGCCCTGGTGAGGCCACTCCAGACCGACAACCAGAGCGCAACTCCATAGTCTCCAGAGACTGATGGATGCCTACTACTACTAGATCTAGCAGTATTAGATCTGAAGAAGTGGATTAGAAGTATTAGACATGGAAGTTTCCAACTAACCATTATTTTTATTCAGTCCAGTTATCTTATATATTCATCCAAATTATTTAATTAATATATGTCAATAGTAAACTATATGTTGGAAGATTTTCCCCACAGGCCCACATCAAAAGAATATCATCAGCGGCATATGCTAGGCAGGCCAACATAAGAACTACCTTTAGAAACTTGTGTAAGGATTCGTTGAGGACCCTGTATACCACTTATGTCAGACCAATCCTGGAATATGCAGCTCCAGCCTGGAGTCCATGCCTAGTTAAACACAAGACAAAGTTAGAGAAGATTCAGCAGTATGCCACTAGACTCGCTCTGGAACTGAGAGGTATGAACTAGGAGGAAATACTAAAGGAGCTGAAACTCACGTCCCTGGAAAACAGAAGAGTAAGGGGAGACATGATAACCACCTACAAAATTATCTGGGGAAGTGAAAGGGTGGACAAAGATAAACTCTTTACCGCAGGTGGAACACGAACAAAGGGACATAGGTGGAAACTTAGTACCCAAATGAGCCACAGAGACATTATAAAGAATTTTTTCAGTGTCAGAGTAGTTAACAGATGGAATGTGGGAACCAACCTGTGAGATTTATATTTAATTCATATGAATTTGTATATAATTTATATTTACGTTAATTTATATATTTCGATAGCAATTTGTATGATGTTTAGCGGACTGTATTTCTGCAAATTCTCACAAGTCGATTCTTATACATTAGGGGGGGGGTTATATTAAATTTATATATATGCAGCCAATCAAACTACAGTATTAAATTACATATATTAGTTAATAAAATTGGAGGTGCTTTATCTTATTGAATGGGAGGCTTAGTCCACCAGGTATAACTAGGATGTAGACACCAAATTATCCTCGTGAGAGGCTAGCTTCCATCACCCAAGTAACTGACGTACCAAGATTAATTCTTGCTTCCACTTTTTGTTCCTGTCAAAGGGCACTAGCTGTAAAGCCAGAATCCTAATATATGACATCTATATCAGATGAAACATTCATATATTATTAGATAAGGACCAAGGACTACTTACCTGTGTTTAGTGGCTTGTCTAGCGTCCTAACCGGTTCGCCCTATATCTACTCAATATTAACTGGCCAGAAATGATTAGATAAACGGGTTTTGGTAAGACACTTTCCTTGTTTATGTTGACTGCGTGTTGATGATGGTAGAGCACTAATTTGATCTCCATAACACTTCGTCCACGAGAATTATAGAAGCTGAATTTGCTCCTGCCACTATGGTCTTAACAATGGCTGACCTCCCTCACCACTGACGCCTGGCTCTCCTTGTCCAGATGTCAGTAAGTGATGGAAGGGTTACATTTACTCTATTTTGATACTGATAATTCAGTTAACTCAAATGAGATGTGTTTATGATGTTATAAGTCCAAAGACTACTGTATTTAAGAATAATCCCCGGTGAAATTATAGTACTATGTGCAAATGATATCCCGTTTTCTATTGACGGAAAATTCCACTGCAAGCTACATTTTCTATGGGTTATCTTGTGCATACAACAGCAGCAATATTATCTGCCTGTTGTATTAAAATATTAGAAAATTGTGTCGGTTTTTCCGACATGGAATGCACTAGGAAAGTGATGTGGTGGAGGCAGACTTCAAACACAGTTTCAAATGTAGATATGATAGAGCCCAGTAGGCTCAGGAATCTGTTCACCAGTTGATTGACGGTTGAAAGGCGGGACCAAAGAGCCAAAGTTCTTCTGTATCCGACCCTAAGTTGGTAATAAGCTTTTAAGGAACCGGCTATAACTATTATATAACCCATAGCAACCCCAAACGTTTGAGAGTAATATTTACCGTTGAAAGAGAAAGATTTAGAGTCAACACAGAGTCTAATGAGATCAAGGAAAACGTCAGTAGGAAGAGGGAGAGGAAGAAGGCCCTCTGACGCCTTCTGTCTAAGAAAAGAGAGACACTGCTCCTCCTGCTTCTAATGCTGCTGGTGTCTACTCTATTTCCTATTCGTCTTGTCCTCTCCAATACTTTGGCGAAACTGGCCGTACACTGAATGACAACTTAAAGAACACAAGATAAGTGTTCTTGTTAGTGTCTGCAGACACTAACAATGCTCTCTTCTGCCACGTGAGGGATTCTAATCATCCATTGATTGGTCTTCCTCCAAAATAATCTTGTCTCCTCTACTCTACACAGACGCCGTCTTGTGGAATCGGCTCTGATACACAATGTACCCAACATGAACTTGAGTACTGGCTTTGTTGCTGTGGATTCTTCCCTTTCACAGTATATACTCGAATGCTCTAATCTTTCTAACGTGACCTAACATAAGCCTACCCCTTCTATTTTCTTTCTTTCTCCTTCCTTTTCTTTCTCTCTTCTCGTACGTTCCCTTACTATTCTCTTCTTACTCCTATTACTATCTCCTTCTCATTCTGTGGTTTTAATAGGAGCTGCCTCGTATGGGCCAATAGTATGGGCCTATTGGCCCATACGAGGCAGCTATCTCTACTGTCTCTACTTTCTTATCACAATCGACTTGAGAATGGTCCAGGACGGACCGAAACGTCGTCGTCTCTTCACCTTCTAGTGTGTGGTCTGGTCAACATACTTTAGCCACGTTATTGTGACTCATCGCCTCTGTCTCTGTCTCTCTCTCTCTCTCTCTCTCTCTCTCCTCTCTCTCTCTCTTCTCTCTCTCTCTCTCTCCTCTCTCTCTCTTCTCTCTCTCTCCTCTCTCTCTCTCTCTCTCTCTCTCTCTCTCCTCTGTATTATATATATATATATATATATATATATATATATATATATATATATATATA
>WNGS01007259.1:74480-103577 GCA_020271785.1 Procambarus virginalis
TAATTGTTTCTGCCTGGTGCGGAAATCGAACCCCCGCCACAGAAATACAAATCCTGCACGCTATCCAGGGCTACCCGGCCCCAAGACCAGGCTGTTGTGTGTGTAGAAGCTTGTGTGGTGTGTGTGTGGTATGTGGTGGTGGGTGGATGTGTGGTGTTGTGTTGTGTGGTGTGTGTGTGTGTGTGTGTGTGTCGTATGTGGGTGTGTGTATTCACTTAGTTGTATTCCTTAGTTGTATTTTACGGTGGGGTTGAGCTTTGCTCTTTCGGCACCGCCTCTCAACTGTCAATCACTGTTTACTAATGTTTTTTTATTTTCCCCACAACCCCACACACACACACACACACACCCCAGGAAGCAGCTCGTGACATCTGACTAACCTCCCAGGTACCTATTTACTGCTAGGTCACAGGGCATTCAGGGTGAAAGAAACTTTGCCCATTTGTTTTTTGCCGGGTGCGGGAATCAAACCCGCGACACAGGAATATTACGAATCCTTGCACGCTATCCACCCAGGCTACCTGGCCCCCGTCGACCATGTGTGCGTTGTGTGTGTGTCTTTGTGTGTGTGTGTGTGGTGTGTGGGTGTTGTGGTGTGTGTGTGTGGTGATCACTCCTTATTTTAGCCTAGTTGTGCTTGCGGGGGGTTGAGCTCTGGCTCTTTGGTCCCGCTCTCAACCGTCAATCAACAGGTGTACAGGTTTCCTGAGCCTATGGGCTCTAGTCAACTCTACACTTCGAAAATCATGTGTAGTGGAGTACAAGCCTCCACCACATCACTGCCTATTGCATTCCATTTGTCACAACCACTCTGACACTAAAAAAGTTCTTCTAAACAAAAATCTGTGGCTCATTTGGGCACTCAGTTTCCACCTGTGTCCCCTTGTGGCGTGTGCCCTTGTGTTTAAACAGCCTGTCCTTTCTCAACCCTGTCGATTCCCCTGAGAATCTTGAAAGTGGTGATCATGTCCCCCTAACTCTTCTTTCCAACGAAATGAGGTTCAATTCCCGTAGTCTCTCCTCGTAGCTCATAACGCTCTCAAGCTCGGGTACTAGTTCTGGTGGCAAACCTTTGAACCTTCTCCAGTTTAGTTTTATGCTTGACTAGATATGGACTCCATGCTGGAGCCGCATACTCCAAGGATGTATGACATATGTGGTAATAATGTTCTGAAAGATTCCTTACACAAGTTTCTAAAGGCCGTTCTTATGTTAGCCAACCTGGCATATGGCTGCTGATGTTATCCTCTTGATATGAGCTTCAGGGGACAGGTCTGGCGTGATATCATACCCCCAGGTCCTTTCTCTCTCTCTGACTCTTGAAGTATTTCATCCCCAAGTGATGAGTGGATACCTTGTATCTGGTCTCCTGCTTCCACCCCTATCTTCATTACATACATTTGCTTGGGTTAAACTCTAACAGCCATTTGTTCGACCATTCCTGCAGCTTGTCCAGGTCTTCTTGAAGCCTCAAACTGTCCTCCTCTGTCTTAATCCTTCTCATAATTTTGGCGTCGTCAGCAAACATTGAGAGGAATGAGTCTATACCCTCTGGGGATCATTTACGTATATCAGAAACAGGATAGGTCCAAGTACAGAGCCCTGTGGGACTCCACTGGTGACTTCACGCCAGTCTGAGGTCTCACCCCTCACTGTAACTCTCTGCTTCCTATTGCTTAGGTACTCCCTTATCCACTGGAGCGCCCTACCATTACTCCTGCCTGTTTCTCCAGCTTATGCATCAACCTTTTATGGGGTACTGTGTCAAAGGCTTTCCGACAGTCCAAAAAAATGCAGTCCGCCCATCCTTTCTTTCTTGCTTAATCTTTGTCACCTGATCGTAGAATTCTATCAAGCCTGTAAGGCAAGATTTACCCTCCCTGAACCCATGTTGATGGGTTGTCACGAAGTCTCTTCTCTCCAGATGTGTTACTAGTTTTTTTCTCACAATCTTCCCATCACCTTGCATGGTATACAAGTTAAGGACACTGGCCTGTAGTTCAGTGCCTCTTGTCTGTCACCCTTTTTGTATATTGGTACTACATTAGCAGTCTTCCATATTTCTGGTAGGTCTCCCGTTTCCAGTGACTTACTATACACTATGGAGAGTGGTAAGCAAAGTGCTCCTGCACACTCTTTCAATACCCATGGTGAGATTCCATCCGCCCAACAGTTTTTCTCACATCCAGCTCCAATAGAGCTCTTCTTGACCTCATCTCTTGTAATTTCGAACCTTCCAAGGTCACCTGGTTTGCTGCCACCTCTCCTAGCGCCGTGATTCTCCCTGTTCTATTGTAAAGACCTCCTGGAACCTTTTGTTGAGTTCTTCACACACCTCTTTGTCATTCTCTGTGTACCTGTCTCGCCCACCCTAAGTTTCATCACCTGTTCCTTCACTGTTGTCTTCCTCCTGATGTGACTGTGTAGTAGCTTTGGTTCGGTCTTGGCTTTATTAGCTATATCATTTTCATACCTTTTCTCAGCTGCTCTTCTCACACTGACATACTCGTTCCTGGTTCTCTGGTATCTCTCTCTACTTTCTGGTGTTCTGTTATTACGGAAGTTCCTCCATGCCCTTTTGTTCAGCTCCTTTGCTTTCATACATTCCCTATTAAACCACGGATTCTTCCTTTGCTTCTCTGTTTTTTCCTGTTGGGCAGGGACAAACCTGCTTACAGCCTCCTGACATTTTGGGTGACATAGTCCATCATGTCTTGTACGGACTTGGTTTCGAGTTCTGTGTCCCAATGTATACCCATAGGAATTTATTCATCTCCTCATAGTTTCCCTTTTGTACGCCAGCCCTTTGTTTCCCAGTTTCTTTTTGGGGTGATAATTCCTAGCTCAACCAGGTACTCAAAGCTCAATACACTATGATCACTCATTCCCAAGGGGGCTTCCAACTTAACTTCCCTTATATCCGACTCATTTAGGGTAAATATCAGATCAAGCAAGGCTGGTTCATCCCCTCCTCTCATTCTTGTCGGTCCCGTGTGTGTGTGGTGTACTCACCTATTGTACTCACCTAATTGTGCTTGGGGGGTTGAGCTTGGCTCTTTGGTCCCGCCTCTCAACTGTCAATCAACAGGTGTACAGATTCCTGAGCCTACTGGGCTCTATCATATCTACATTGAAACTGTGTATGGAGTCAGCCTCCACCACATCACTTCCTAAGTGCATTCCATTTATTAACTACTCTGACACTGAAAAAATTCTTTCTA
Organism: Procambarus virginalis; assembly: GCA_020271785.1. NCBI lineage: Eukaryota > Metazoa > Arthropoda > Malacostraca > Decapoda > Cambaridae > Procambarus > Procambarus virginalis. The sequence goes on from WNGS01007259.1 coordinate 77,702, forward strand.
ACGTCTCTGTGGCTCATCTGGGTACTAAGTTTCCACCTGTGTCCCCTTGTTCGTGTCCCACCCGTGGTGAAGAGTTTCTCTTGTCCGCCCTGTCAATTCCCCTGAGAATTTTGTAGGTGGTTATCATGTCTCCCCTTACTCTTCTGTTTTCCAGGGATGTGAGGTTCAGCTCCTTTAGCCTTTCCTCGTAGCTCAATCCTCTCAGTTCCGGGACGAGCCTGGTGGCATACCGCTGAATCTTCTCTAACTTTGTCTGTGTTTAACTAGGTATGGACTCCAGGCTGGAGCTGCATACTCCAGGATTGGTCTTACATAAGTGGTATACAGGGTTCTGAAAGATTCCTTACACAATTTCTAAAGGCAGTTCTTATGTTGGCCAGTCTAGCATATGCCGCTGATGATATTCTTTTGATGTGGGCTTCTGGTGACAGGTTCGGTGTGATATCAACCCCCAGATCTTTCTCTCTATTTGACTCTTGTAGGATTTCCCCTCCCAAATGATACCTTGTGTTCAGCCTCTGCTCCCTTCTCCTAATTTCATCACCTTACACTTTCCCGATTGAACTTTAGCACTTTCCCGAGTTGAACTTAGCAACTTTAGTCACTGTGTGTGTGGGTGTGTGTGGTGTGTGTGTGTGTGTGTGTGTGTGTGTGTGTGTGTGTACTCACCTAGTCACCTAGTTGTACTCACCTTGTTGTGCTTGCGGGGGTTGAGCTCTGGCTCTTTGGTCCCGCCTCTCAACCGTCAATCAACAGGTGTACAGTTTCCTGAGCCTATTGGGCTCTATCATATCTACACTTGAAACTGTGTATGGAGTCAGCCTCCACCACATCGCTTCCTAATGCATTCCATTTGTCAACCACTCTGACACTAAAAAGTTCTTTCTAATATCTCTGTGGCTCATTTGGGCACTCAGTTTCCACCTGTGTCCCCTAGTGCGTGTGCCCCTTGTGTGTGTGTGTGTGTGTGTGTGTGTGTGTGTGTGTGTGTGTGTGTGTGTGTGTGTGTGTAATTACCTAAGTGTAATTATCTACGTGTAGTTACAGGATGACAGCTACGCTCGTGGTGTCCCGTTTTCTCAGCACTCTTTGTCATATAACGCTTTGAAACTACTGACACTCTTGGCCTCCACCACCTTCTCACCTAACTTGTTCCAACCGTCTGCTACTCTGTTTGCGAAAGTGAATTTTCTTATATTTCTTCGGCATCTGTGTTTAGCTAGTTTAAATCCATTACATCTTGTTCATAAAGTTCCAGGTCTCAGGAAATCTTCCCTCTCGATTTAATCAATACCTGTTACTATTTTGTATGTAGTGATCATATCACCTCTTTTCTTCTGTCTTCTAGTTTAGGCATATTTAATGCCTCTAACCTCCTCATAGCTCTTGCCTTTCAGTTCTGGGAGCCACTTAGTAGCATGTCTTTGCACATTTTCCAGTTTGTTGATGTGCTTCTTAAGATATGGGCACCACACAACCGCTGCATATTCAAACTTTGGCCTAACAAAAGTCGTGAACAATTTCTTTAGTATATCGCCATCCATGTATTTGTGTGTGTGTGTGCGTGTGTGTGGGTGGGTGTAAAAAAATTGTAATAGTTAGTAACAGCTTATTGACAGTTGAGAGGTGGGCCGAAAGAGCAAAGCTCAATCCCTGCAATCACAACTAGGTGAATACATAAACACACACACACACACACACACACACACACACACACACACACACACACACACACACACACACACACACACACACACACACACACACACACACACACCTTTGATTACATGATGGAACTCAAAGTTGTGACCAAAGAACAAGAGGTCCGAGAAGACCTCTTGTTCTTTGGTCAGTTGATTACAAAAATCAACTCTCAAAAAGGAGAGTTGATTACAGGAAAACGGACTGCAGACGGATAAGGAATTACCTGGAAGTGCAGTGGGAAGAGGAAATTAGAGGAAAAACAGTGAAAGGTATGATGAACCAAGTCATATAGAAATGCAAGGAGGCTGAAGAGAGATATATTCCAACAGTAAAGGAAAAAAGCAGGAGGGAATATAAAAACCAATGGTTTAATAGACAGTGTCAGGAAGCAAAAATGAGAAGCAGGAGGGAGTGGAGGAAGTACAGAAGACAAAGGACAGAGGACAACAGGATCAGATGCAACAGAGGTAGGAACCATAACATTAACATAAGACGAGTATCGGAAAGAAATTACGAGAATGTTATTGCAATCAAGGAGAAAAAACAACCTAAACTACTACATAGCCATATAAGAAGGAAGATGTCGGTAAATGACCAAGTGACAAGACTAAGGAAAACACAAAGGGCCTATACAGAAAGTGACAAGGAAACCTGCGAGGTACTGAATGCAAATTTTCCATGGAGTGTTCACAACCGAGCCTGAGTGGCTCCCATTGTTAGAAGAGATTACCCTACACGAAAGACTATCATATATAGAGGTGACAGCAGAGGAGGTAATGAAACAGTTGACAACACTGCATGCAATTAAAGCAGTTGGACCAGACAAAGTATCACCGTGGATACTAAAAGAGGCAGTGCAGGCTCTCAGCGTGCCTCTGGCAATGGTTTTTAATGAGTCACTAAAGTCGGGTGAAGTGCCCAGTTGATGGAAGAAGGCAAGTGTCATACCGATTTTCAGGAAAGGAGATAGGGAGGAGGCACTCACCTATAGACCCGTATCACTGACAAGCATCCCCTGCAAAATACTTGACAGAATAATTAGGCTGCGACTGGTTGCACACCTGGACAGCATTGGGTTTGTAAAGAAACGCCAACATGGGTTCTGGACAGGGAAATCATGCCTAGCACATTGGAATTCTATGATAAAATAACAAGGATAAGGCAGGGCAGAGAAGGCTGGGCAGACTGCATATTTCTAGACTGCACATGAGTACTGCCATACAAACTATGGCAGTATATATTATTTCAGTACTGCACATGAGACTGCCATACAAACTTGAGAGGCAGGCAGGAGTAAGCGCAAAGACCCTAGCATGGGTGAGGAACTACCTAACAGAAAGGAGCCAGAGAGTAAGGGCTCTCTGGCGAGAAGTCGGACTGGCGCTCTTCATATCCCATCCCTCGTAACTCTGGGACAAGCCTCGTGTGGAGTACCTCAAGGATCGGTGGTAGGACCAATCCTCTTTCTAATTTGCTTAAATGATATGTTTACAGGAGTGGAATCCAACATGTCAATGTTCGCGGATGATGCAAAATTAATGAGAAGAGTTGTGACAGATGAGGATTGTAGGATCCTCGAAGAGGACTGGACAGGATGCAGAGATGGTCAGAGAAATGGCTACTGGAGTTCAACACGAGTATATGTAAAGTTATAGAAATAGGATCAGGTGATTGGCGACTAATGGGACAGTACACAATGAAGGGGAACTGCCTACCTGTAACGATTCGAGAAAGAGACCTGGGAGTGGACATAGCACCTAACCTAACTCCTGAGGTGCATATAAATAGGATAACGATAGCAGTGTACTCTGCATTGGCGAAAGTTAGAACTTCCTTCAGAAACTTAAGTGAGGAGGCTTTTAGGGCGCTTTACACTGCCTACGTGAGACCAGTCTTAGAGTTTTACCGCACCATCATTAAGTCCCCACCTGAAGAAACACATAAGGAAACTGGAAAAGGTTCAGAAGTTTGCGACGAGGCTTGTCCCAGAGTTACGAGGGATGGGATATGAAGAGCGCCTGAAAGAACTGAACCTTACGACACTAGAAAAAAGAAGGGAGAGAGGGGGATATGACAGGAACATATAAAATACTCAGGGGAATTGACAAAGTGGAGATAGATGAAGTTTTCACATGTAATAGTAACAAAATGAGGAGGACATGGGTGGAAGCTGGAAACTTAGATGAGTCACAGAGATGTTAAGAAGTATTCTTTTAGCATGAGGGTAGTGGAAAAATGGAATGCACTTAAGGAACAGGTTGTGGTAGCAAACTCTATTCATAGTTTTAAAACTAGATATGATAGGAAAATGGGACAGGAGTTATTGCTGTAAACAACCGATGGTTAGAAAGGCGGGATCCAAGAATAAATGCTCGATCCTGAAAGCACAAATAGGTGAGTACACACAGTTACTGTGAATACACAAACACACACACACAGTTATTACAACTAGGCGAAAAGACACACACACACATTATATTATATATATGTATAAATATATATATATATATATATATATATATATATATATATGTATATATATATATATATATATATATATATATATATATATATATATATATATATATATATACACATATATATATATATATATATTATATATATATATATATATATATATATATATATATATATATATATATATATATATATATATATATATTTTCAGCTGCATATAGTCCTGGGGACCATTCAGGCTTGTTCGCATATATATATATATATATATATATATATATATATATATATATATATATATAGATCTATAATATATATATATATGTATATATATATGTATATATATATATATATAATTATATATATATATATGATACTGTGAGCGCTCTGGGTAGCCTCACCACACACTGTGCTCTCTGTGACTTAGACTCAGGTGAGACTTGCTCACGACATATAAAATATCCTGACAAGAAAATATATAGCTAACTAAAGGGGAAATGGGAGGGTAACTGTAAACACCTACTTCACCTATCCTAGGATGACAGTTGGGTTGTAGCTCCTGGTCCAGGCTGTCGCCTCGTTCACCCTCCAGAAACACAAGCCAACGCCTTAGGATTTCGCGTCTCGCCGCTTTCTGTACACTGCAGGTCCGTGCTTTTTCCCCTACAGTACGTCGCCGGGTTGAAGTCGGTCTCCTGGCCGTCAACTTTCCTCCCAACTACGGCAGCCAGCCTACGTCTCGGCGGTCGTCGCACGTTTCCCAATTAGTCCTTGTCACTGTACTCCCAGAGGAACTGCCTCTCACCACTACGAAGTCACTGTGAAGTTATCAGCCGTCCCAGACGATACTGCTTAAGCTCCACACGCACAGCACCCGACTCCAGAGCACCTGAAGTGAATTGACAGAGCACTTCACTGTCAATTCCCTCGTCGTCTAGATATATCGCTAGGTATTTGGGAAGACTTCTCGACGTGCTTGCATCCAACTGTTGACTCGTAGGGTTCCACGAAGGTGGGGTTACTGTCGAACTTGACAGGATCGTCGATCACACGTTCAACCTGGTTGACAAGGCGGTCAACCCGGTTCACTCACGGTGGATTGGCCCGGCCACTAAGCTGTCTCTTATACTGGTGAGCTGCCAAGGACGTCACACGTCGATGCCCGGCCCACTTCTTGCAACGCACCTGTCCCTGAGCACTTGTTGCTCAATATTCTGTCAATTCCTTATCTGAGCCACATCGGGGTTGCAGGAAGACCTCACAGAGTGCGCGCTAACAACTGGAGACGATTATATCCACCGGAGTCCGGTAAATCCGTCACTCTGACAGGATGACCGGATCGCACGTCCTGCCTCTCGGACGTGTCGTGAAAGACTGATGTCGCCAAGGCGCCACCACGGCTGGACCCCCATGCCTATGTGACGTCACTTTTTCCAAAGTCGGTTTTCATTGGCTCCCAGTGCCACGTTGCTGACGGTGGCCAATCTGGCGACACTGACGTCACACAGTTTTGGCGGGAGAACAGACTCGCCAGCGCCATATTGGCTCCCTAAAGGGCCTATCCCACAGGCCAAAATACTATATTTTCGCAAATTTCTCGGCTCATCGAGAATACTGTTCTCTCCCACATATGTTCAATTGATGCCTACAATGTAGAGAACGCTCGGGAATAGTGGACATGACTCTTACAGCAGGCGTGGGAGAATTAGAAAGGGGGGAACACCGTCACATACCCCTCCCCTTAAAATAAGAGTCATGTCTGGTTAGTGCATGCGGGACAACGCATCTGCGACTACGTTGTCCTTTCCACTGAAAATCTTGGCTTCCAACCAGTATTGCAGCCGCCAATGTGTGACACTCCTCATGTGTCTGCAGACCGTCTTCAAGGTCATCCTGGCATCCACTGCTTACCTATTGCGGACCGAGGGCTCCACACCACGCGTCCGTTCACCAGCTGGGACTGTGAGAAGTTTAACGGTTCTCCCACTACTTGACGAACGACCAACAAAACGGGGCCTGCTGTCTCTTCCCACTCATCTTCCTGCCCTGAGCAGAATATTTTCAGAGTTGTCTCCGAGGTGGAGTGGAGTCTTCCGACCTGGTCACCCCTTCGACTGCGATCGGTAGGGCGACGACCGAATCTGCATCACTCCCCAATTTATCACTGTTCGTCTGAAACACTCAGACCGAAATATATTTCCACTGTCAGCCTGATTTTCCCTGGGCCTTCTCACCCAAGAGAAAAGATGTTGTAGTTGCCCAGCCACTTCTCTTGACGTTGAACGTCGCATCGTGGTCACCCCTAGGTGACCCGCAGAGTCAACAGCGTGCAACGGACTCAACACTGCCGCTCTGCACCCGGCTGGCAATGCTACTTGGTCTCTCGTACCTGGAGAGGCTTTTCCGACCTCCATCCTTACAGGTTCACACTGTCTTATTAATATGCCTTCTTGCCTGTTAAAGTGGGTAGCTTTCTCGGGACCAATACGTCCTCCTTTGGCCTTAAAATCAACTTGGGGGATTCTGCCTGCTGCACCTCCTCGAGANGATTAATACTAAACAACAAATGTGACAGCTGGATAAAAGTAGATCCAGTACATCATCAAGCTAGGAATTCCTCAAAAAGTGGCTAGCCAAATATTTGAACAATAGAAAATAATGGAGTCTTATAGAAATATACTCCTTGTCAGTAATACTGACTCAGATGAAATAAATTTAATCGAATGTGACCTTGCCTACTATGAAGACAAAACTCAGGCCAGGTTAGATCACTATTAAAACAGGTGCTTGCTACAGAAAATGTTCCTGCTGAATTGGAAGACTATTATAGTATGCCTATACCAAAGCAAGCACCTAGCTCATCAGATAAAATAAAGGAGCTACACCAAGATGATACTCCTCTAATCAAATTAGATCATTCCACTGTATCAAGAATTGTAGTTAAACCTCCATTTTCTACAGTCTCCTCTATACAGCTTCACCTAGTGATATATTAACTGAATCTGAACAGTTTTCAGAAAATTTATCCATATGTTCTATGGATTCTGAGGATTCAATACATGAGGCTACTGAATTATTAAGCATCCCAGATGAACCCAGAGAAATAAGTGAAGCTGAATTAAAAGCTGAAGCTGAATTAAAGGCTGAAGCTGAAGCTGTATTGCAGGCTGAAACTGAAATTGAGGCTGAGGCTAAGCAAGAAGCCTTAAGCCAAATTAGTGATAGTCCTAATCACCCAAACCTGCCTCATAGTGGTAATACTGAACATGACAGCACCAATCAAGCTATCCAGCTCTCTAGAGGAAGTGCTGATAAAGAGACGGCTATCATTAATCTAGTGTACTAGCTACTGGATTTAACTAGATCAATCAGTTGACTCTTTACAAGTCTTTAGTTTAAAACTCGAGTCACTGTTAAAATCCTTCATCAGTGAAGTGGATCAACCCACTGCTGAGTGGATGACTAAAATTGTCATCCAAAGAAAATTGTCTAGAGGGGTGCAAAATGAATTATATTCATATCAGAATAATACCGTCCTGACAATGCAGGATATATATAGGTGTGCATATTGTCGTGAATCAAAGACAGGCAAACCAGGCACTTAATGCCTATACTGAATCAACAGAAAGAGTATTCACATTAAATTATTTAACTGAATTTACTAAAGTGTCACAGTCGTTAAAAAATAAGTGTACTAATAATCAATGCTATATAACAGGTCAAACACCGATTTATCAGTGTGACCTAAGAATACCATAAGTACTCCCAAGAGTACAACAAGTACTCCCAAGAAATATACACCAAACACTTCCACACCAAGTTGGAAGAAACAAAGTATTAAATATATGCAAGAAACTAACCCTTCAAAACCTGTAGTCAATGATTCACCTAAACCAGTGAACCTTAAGCATGCTGTTGGTTATGTTGTTTTGCCATCAGAAACATTCTCTATATAACTGCACAAGTTTCCTAATAGAGACACCCGAGTCAGGCGACTCAAACAGTTACACAGATGTACCAGGTGTCTCAAAAATACATAATACTAACAGCTGTAAAACCCCATTGAACACCTGCAATAAGGGTAGAAGGCGCCAGCATCATGCTGCACCGTGCAAATAAATTAAATCAAATTATTCAAACCCCTGGGTAAGAGATATAAATTCTACACAAGTACAGTGTTGGAAGGTGCGAGAAAACTACAGGGTACAATCACCAGCATCTCAAGTTAATGCAACATTGCCCACTGCCCAACTCCAAGTCAAGAATAAAGGGAACAAGATCGCCATTCGTGGCCTACTCAATCAAGGGTCCCAGAAAACTTTAATATCCAGAGAGCGGCAGAGGCACTTAAACTTGAACCAGTAACACAGGTTAAATTAAACCTGTCAGGGTTTATGGTAAATAGAGGACCCCAAGAATAGTCAGTAGTCCAATCACTAGTATGCCTAGGTAGTTATATCAGGGCGGTTCAAGCCATAGTAGTAGATCAAATCCCATTTGACTTTAATATTAAGGGTCTAGGGAACATAGCCTAAATCCTACATAAATATGGAGTTAAATTGGCTGACAACAAGTTAACGGCCTATAGGCCAGTCTGAGCATGGCTCATCACTGTCCACCAGAATTATATCACTAGGGTTCAAGTTAATTCTGTTGTGGGGGCTGTTTGTCCCGCAGTGATACTCCCACAGAGCAGTTAGGTATTCTCGAGTCCATACGTCATTCCACCGACATATCACTCGTGAGAGATGTTTGAAGCGTTGTACCAAGTCACTCTCTCGGACATATGAAGGATCTGGTTCCTCGTCCGTAAGGGACACTGCAGTTCTTAGAGGTTCCCATACATCAGATGAGCTCCACTTAATGGTTCACGTTGCAAAACATCATCAGAGAGGTAGGATGTAAACTCGAGCTTCTGTTTCTATGGCAACGGTTTGGAGCTCCTGCATGTCAATATTTTGGCGGTATAGGGTTTTCCAAAGAAAACGTTTCACTGTACCAACCTTGCATTCATAGAAGCCTCCATGCCATGGTACTCTTTGAGGTATGAATTCTAGTGGCACTGCCGTTGATTTAGAGCAGTGCGTACCTTTGGGTGGTTCCAGATTTTCCTCAGACATGCTTCCCCTGCCACTAAGTTGGACCTATTGTCTGAGATCATTAACTTAGAACAGGATCTATGTGAAGCAAACCTGCGGAAAGCCTGAAAGAATGCCTCGGCACCCATATCGGGAGTCACTTCTAGATGGACTTATGTTGTTGTGGCACAGGTGAATAGGCAGATGTGTGCCTTCACTGGGATTTTGTCCTTGGTGCCTGTTAGTGTTAGTGCTCTTGTTAAATCTACTTCAGTGGTCTCAAAGGGACGAAGATGAACTACCAGTTCTTTTGAGAGTGGAGGAGGTCCCGGATAAGGACACACTGGCATCGTACCTCCGGCATATTACACAAGATTTAATTATGGATTTTACAGTCTGCCGACCTTGGGGTAGCCAGTACTGTTGTCTTAAGTCTGTGAGGGTATCTAGTACCCCCACCATGCAGAATGTTGTGTTTGTGTATGTGCAATACAATTAGTTTGCTTATTATGTGGTGACGAGGAAGCAATATTGGATTTTTTGCTTCCAGATCTATGTCCTCATGCTGTAAGTGGCCTCCCCACTTTATCAGGTTATAACTGTTTGTGTCAATCCAGAGACCCAGATCATTTTGAAGTTTCCCAGGGACATTGTCAAATTCCATTCCGAATGTATATATTTGGGCTCTTTTGACCCAATACCTTAAGGGACTAGGGGATTGACGCTTGATTTCTATTTTCTTTAGAAAATCAAACACCACTTGGGTGACACCTAGTAGTTTGTTCAGTTCAGAGTACCCATTAGGATCAATTACCAAAGTTCGAGGTGGTTCTGGATTCTCATTGGGAGCAGTGACATTGGTCACAATGACTTGTGGTTTTTGTTCAGGCCACTGGTCACTGACTAGCCACTGAGGTCCATTGAACTACATCTTTGCTTTGGTTAATTGCCATAAAGTCAGGCCTCGGAAGAGATAGTCAGCTGGATTCTCCTTGCTGGGTACAAATCTCAGTTTGTACCCTGCTGATAACTCTCATATTTCCTTAACGTGGTTACTCACTTAAGGATTTTTATTGTTATTGTTTCTTACCCACTGTAGCACTGCCTCATTATCCGACCATACCACTGTTTCTTCAAAGTGGATGTTGCTTAAGCCCTTGATCAGATAATGACCATATCTTACTCCTAACAGTAGGGCTGTTAGCTCCAGTTGTGGCAATGATCGTTTCTTTAACGGAGCCACTCTAGCCTTTGATGGGAGCAAATTGGCTTACCCAATTGATATCAGGTAAGTAACTGTGCCATAAGCGTTTCCTGAGGCATCGCAGAATACATGTAGCTTAATTTGTTGTTTTTCATTTACTGCGTTCCGAGAAAACTTGACAGACTCTAGGATACTTATATCTTTCACTAGCTCCTACCACTTTTCTTGTAAGGCAGGTGTAAGAATATCATCCAGCCTATCTTCTGTTGCCAGCATTCTTGCATTATCAACTTCCCATTTATCAAGATTGGACTTAATAGTCCTAATGGGTCGAAGGGTTTGCTGACTTGGGATAGTAGTTTTCTTATTGTTAGGTTGGTTGTATCTGGTTCCACTGATTTGATTGTCAACAGATCTGCAGCTGTGTCTCATTCGACACCTAGTACCTTTGTCTTCTGGGGTACCTTGTAGTCGAGAAATTCTGTTTTGATCAGTTGATTTAATTTGGTATTGTTGGAGACCCACGACAGGAGAGGCATATTTGCTCCCAATAATTCTCGATTGGTCTCGTCATATATGTACAGCAGTTTGCTTTCACTGCTAGTTGTTCCTTGGAAATTGTCTACTTACTGGTTACTACTACTTTTAATTTTATTTGGGCTATTAGACTTCTTCAAGTGCGTGTCCATGGTAGTTGGAAGCAGAAATGGAGAAGAAGCAGCACCAAACAAAACTGACACAAACCTGTTAGTGATTATTTCACTGTTTGGATTGTTAGGATCCTTGATCCATAGGAACTTTGTGTAATTATTGTCTTCTTCTTGGAGACCTACCCTAAGGAATGCCTTACTGATGTCGGCCGTGTCTGCATAAGCCCCAATGCAGAGTTCCAATAGCACATCGTATAGCCTTTGAGTCAGGATAGGGCTAGTTTGAAGGCAGTCATTCAATGAAACATTATTCTGCTTAGTCTTGGCACTGCAGTTAAATACTATCCTTACTGGGGTAGCAGCTGAATTTTTCAGTACTGGGAGGTGCAGCAGGTAGTGTCCTTCCTTAGGCACATCATTTGTTACAACCTCGATTAATTTGTTATCAAGTTGTTGTTGGATTATATAATGGTACAATTTCAAGTTCTCAGGATGTCTATGTAAGCACAACACCTGTCACCTTAATTGGTTCTTGTGCCATGAAATGGTTTATGTGTAGCTGAGGGTGATTCAGCTTCTATGGTAACCTGACCCAGTATTGATTGTCCCTGAAGACAAATGAGTCTAGGTATTGTTTGTAAGTCCAGTCATCATCTAGACTAGGTTATTCAGGGACAATGCCGAGAGTTGCTAGATCCCATAATTTATGTACAGGTGGGAGCAAGCTCATCTTCGGACATGTCTCTGAATTGTAGTGGTGACTCTCCACCTAGTCATGCAACCATCACTGGGTTGACTTGTATGAGGTCTACAGGTATGGGTTGCTTCAGCCTCAATACTGGGCCTGTTAGCAAATAGCCACCAGCAGACGTTAACAGGTTCATTTCCTGCTGTCTATCTTTTCCTTTGATAAATGTATGGTAGACATCTGAACCTTTAAGGATTCCAATATTTGAGAGGTGATCAGACGTAATTTTGTCAGCCAACTTGACTCCCTTTTCTTCTAGGAATTTGGCTGTTGTCCCTAGACCATAAACATACAGGTATTATTGGAATTTGTCTATGACAAGAGCCTATACCATTTAGGCATCACCTCCTAAACGTACTGTAGGTTGCACCACCTTGAAGACTTGACTCCCGAGTTAATCAGGAATCCTGCTATGTCTATATTCGTCTCTCGTACAGGCATGAGTTTCAAGGCATCTACCAATTCTTGGGAGATAAATGTCATTTGTGATCCATGGTCAAATAATCCACGAATGGATACCTTGGACTTTCTGTTTTTAAGGATTAATTGGGCAGTGGGCAAAGCTGATTTATGATCAAACTTTGTTGATAGTAGTAGATGGTAGTTTCTCCTGGGCGTGGTTCAGCGTTTCCTCAGGGTAACCTCTATGCCTAGACATCTCCCATAGGTCGTCTAGCTGGGGGTAGAGGGTTTCGTCCATGCTGTTTATTCTTTTAAGGGGTAATCCTAGGGAGAACGGTAATGATTTCTTTAGGGCTAACGGATAGCATGAGTCGAACTTCAAGTATGTGTTAAGGTTCGCAGGTTTGTAATACGCCTTCGTGTTCAGGTGTCGGGTTGTTTTGTCCACTACACCGTGGTGTCCAGTAAATTTATTGTGGTGTCGTCGTGTTCTAGGGTAAATTTGAGATTTCCGTGGAGTGTGTTTGCCCAGGCAAAGAAACCCTCTAGACGTGGGAGTCCTCCTACCATAACTCCAAAGATATCGTCTATATATCTGTAGTACACTGCTGGGGCGTCTTCTCTGTGGGATCTCTCCCTTTCAAAAACTACATGCATAAAGATGTCAGCAATAGCTACGCTACTGGATGCTCCTATGGCAGTGCCCTTCGTCTGTCTACGTCTATAAGCCTTACCATCGAATTGAAGGAGGGTATCCCTCATTACATGGAGTATTGCTTCCTCCAATAATTGCCTGTGAGGCGGCCTCCATACTTCCGCTTCTCGTAGTTGCTGTGTAATTTTGTGTTTGTTTTCATCAAAAAAGATTGCTACCACCTTGGCTGCCTCTCTCTGTGGTATGCTCGGGTAGAGCGATACCACGTCCAATGAGAAAAGGCAGGCTCCGCTTGGAACTGAATTTCTGATGCTGGCTATTTTGTTCAGGAAGTCTGTTGCATCTTTAAGGCGTTCCGGTAGGAGTCGTAGAAGGGGGTTGAGAAGGACTGTACATATCCAATCTACCGGTCTGGTAGCTGCCTGGCAGCTGCTCAGCACTGGTCTCCCCTGCCACGTTCCTGTGATCTCGTTCGGTGGTTTGTGAATCTTTGGTAGATGATAAAGGTGTGGGATGGCAGATTCAAAAGCTACGTAAAAGTCCCTTGCCTTTGCTTGCATGAGTCCACCATTCCCGTCTTGGGCTTTATTTTCAAAAAGCGTGACGACTAGTTTCCTGCTCCTTGTCTGGGCGTTCTTCAGAGCAGCGTCTTAGTTTGTGATCCAGTGGTACGCCGCTGTATCCGCCAGGTGTCGTTCCATTTCACGTGTATAATTATCACGTCTCCAGACGACGACCATGCCTCCCGTATCCGCGGGTTTAATCACGATGTCCGTTCTCGACTTTAGTGACGCCAAGGCTTCCCTCTCCTCTCGGGGCAGGATGCAGTTGTGTCTGCGCTCAGTGTCCCGGATAAGGTCTTCCTTCAGGTTCTGTATCACTGACCTCAGTCCTATCAGGTTGTAACTCGGTCGCGGTTTCGTTTCTCTTGGGTGGAGGTACTTAAAAGAAAGAGAAAGTTTAGTTTTTGGGTTTGCCCGTTGTAACTTACCTTGCTCCGGCCAGAGGTTGCTCCAGACTTGGTTGATACTGTGTTCCAAGCTGTTGCCGAGGTCCTCAATGGTGTCCTGTCGTATCTTGCGTGCTGGCGGGCCTATCACAAACGTAAGACCCCTCTCTAGCAGTTTTCTTCCATACTGGGTGAGGGGGACTTCCGATATGACTGTTTGTCTTAGTTTTCGTTTCCTCTGCTGTAGTTCGCGTTGTTTCCGTTTCTTCTCTGACCTCCATCCTTCCACTCTGCGCCTCTGCCTCCTCCCTGCTGGCCTCTGTTCGTGCTGTTCCAGCGTCTGGTCTTGTTGTTGTTCCCTGCATAACGTCTGTTGTCCCTGCCTCTGTTGTCGTACCTGCTCCTGTCTCTGTTCTTTCGGAAAAAAAAACTTTCAAAGATTTCCCTCACATGAAAAACATATGAAAAACACAGTTTTTCAGAAAAGCATGTTTTTTTTACCCTCACAAGCATGACATCTATATAGTATGTATATAAAAACCTGGCCGGATGCGAATGGAACAATGTGTGAAAATTTCGAAGCAATCGGTGAAGAACTTTCGGAGATTAGCGATTTTGAACAAACGAACATTTCCGTTTATATATATATACTAGCCGTACCCGGCCACGCGTTGCTGTGGCTCACAGCAACCTTCCCTGTCCCCCAGTCCTCCCCACCATTCCCCTCTTACTCGTCTCTTCGGCCTCCCAACCATTCCCCAGTCCACCGTTCTCTCGTCCTCATCCCCCATACCCCACTCTACCATCCCCTCTTCTTTCCCACCATGCTCCACATCCCCGCCCCTTCTGTCCTCCCAACCATTCTCCATTCCACCATCCCATCGTCCCCACCATCCCAAACTCCCCCGTCCCCTCGTCCTTCCCCATCATTACCCCCTCCCTTATCCCGTCGTCTTCCTCACTATCTCTGCCTATTTGTATTTCCGCCAGCTGCGGAGATCGAACCCCAGTCCCTAGTTCCACGAGTCTAGAGCGCTGTCCTCTCAGGTAACTAGCCCCCCCCCCACGTGTGTATGTGTATGTGTGTGTGTGTGTATTCACCTAGTTGTATTCACCTAGTTGTGTTTGCGGGGGTTGAGCTTTGCTCTTTCGGCTCGCCTCTCAACTGTCAATCAACTGTTTACTAACTACTTTTTTCTCCACACCACACACACACACACCAGGAAGCAGCCCGTGATAGCTGACTAACTCCCAGGTACCTATTTACTGCTAGGTAACAGGGGCATTCAGGGTGAAAGAAGCTTTGCTAATTTGTTTCTGCCTGGTGCGGAAATCGAACCCGCGCCACAGAATTACGAGACCTGCGCGCTATCCACCAGGCTACCAGGCCCCAGACCAGGCTGTTGTGTGTGTGTGTGTGTGTGTGTGTGTGTGTATGTGTGTGTGTGTGTGTGTTGTGTGTGTGTGTGTGTGTGTGTGTGTGTGTGTGTGTGTGTAGTGTGTGTGTGTATTCACTTAGTTGTATTCACTTAGTTGTATTTTACGGGGGTTGAGCTTTGCTCTTTCGGCCCGCCTCTCAACTGTCAATCAACTGTTTACTAACTACTTTTTTTTTTTCCCACACCACACACACACACACACACCCAGGAAGCAGCCCGTGACAGCTGACTAACTCCCAAGTACCTATTTACTGCTAGGTACAGGGGCATTCAGGTGAAAGAAACTTTGCCCATTTGTTTCTGCCGGGTGCGGGAATCAAACCCGCGCCACAGAATTACGAATCCTGCACGCTATCCACCAGGCTACCTGGCCCCCGTCGACCATGTGTGTGTGGTGTGTGTGTTGTGTGTGTCTCACCTATTTGTACTCACCTATTTGTGCTTGCGGGGGTTGAGCTTTGGCTCTTTGGTCCCGCCTCTCAACTGTCAATCAACTGGTGTACAGATTCCCGAGCCTACTGGGCTCTATCATATCTACCTTGAAACTGTGTATGGAGTCAGCCTCCACCACATCACTGCCTAAAGCATTCCATCCGTTAACTACTCTGACACTGAAAAAGTTCCTTCTAACGTCTCTGTGGCTCATGTGGGTACTCAGTTTCCACCTGTGTCCCCTTGTTCGCGTCCCCCCAGTGTTGAATAGTTTGTCCTTGTCTACCCGGTCGATTCCTCTGAGGATTTTGTAGGTTGTGATCATATCTCCCCTTACTCTTCTGTCTTCCAGTGTCGTAAGGTGCATTTCCCGCAGCCTTTCCTCGTAACTCATGCCTCTTAGTTCTGGGACTAGTCTAGTGGCATACCTTTGGACTTTTTCCAGCTTCGTCTTGTGCTTGACAAGGTACGGGCTCCATGCTGGGGCTGCATACTCCAGGATTGGTCTTACATATGTGGTGTACAAGATTCTGAATGATTCCTTACACAGGTTCCTGAACGCTGTTCTGATGTTAGCCAGCCTCGCATATGCCGCAGATGTTATCCTTTTTATGTGGGCTTCAGGAGACAGGTTTGGTGTGATATCAACTCCTAGATCTTTCTCTCTGTCCGTTTCATTAAGTACTTCATCTCCTATTCTGTATCCTGTGTCTGGCCTCCTGTTTCCACTGCCTAGTTTCATTACTTTGCATTTACTCGGGTTGAACTTCAACAGCCATTTGTTGGACCATTCACTCAGTCTGTCTAGGTCGTCTTGTAGCCTCCTACTATCGTCCTCAGTTTCAATCCTCCTCATAATTTTTGCATCATCGGCAAACATTGAGAGAAACGATTCTATACCCTCTGGGAGATCATTTACATATATCAGAAACAGTATAGGTCCAAGGACTGACCCCTGCGGGACTCCACTCGTAACGTCTCGCCAATCTGAGACCTCACCCCTCACACTGACTCTTTGTCTCCTGTTGCTTAGGTACTCCTGTATCCAACGGAGTACCTTCCCTTTCACTCCAGCCTGCATCTCCAGCTTTTTCACTAGCCTCTTGTGTGGCACTGTATCAAAGGCTTTCTGACAATCCAAAAATATGCAGTCTGCCCACCCTTCTCTTTCTTGCCTTATTTTTGTTGCCTGGTCGTAGAATTCAAGTAACCCTGTGAGGCAGGACCTGCCATCCCTGAATCCATGTTGGTGCTGTGTTACAAAGTTCTTTCGCTCCAGGTGCTCCACTAGCTTTCTTCGCACAATCTTCTCCATCAGCTTGCATGGTATGCAGGTTAGGGACACTGGCCTGTAATTCAGTGCCTCCTGTCTATCCCCTTTCTTGTATATCGGGACTACATTAGCTGCTTTCCAAATTTCTGGCAGTTCCCCTGTTGCCAGAGATTTGTTATACACTATGGAGAGTGGTAGGCACAGTTCTTCTGCTCCTTCCTTAAGTATCCAAGGAGAGATTCCATCTGGGCCTATAGCCTTTGTCACATCCAACTCTAGTAAACACTTTCTTACTTCCCCGCTTGTAATCTCAAACTCTTCCAGTGGTTCCTGGTTAGCTATCCCCTCTCTTAACTCTGGGATTTCTCCTTGTTCTAGGGTGAAGACCTCTTGGAATTTCTTATTCAGTTCCTCACATACTTCCTTGTCGTTTGTAGTGAATCCTTCTGCCCCTATCCTTAATTTCATAACCTGTTCCTTTACTGTTGTTTTTCTCCTGATGTGGCTATGCAGCAATTTAGGCTGAGTCTTTGCCTTGCTTGCGATGTCGTTTTCGTATTGTCTTTCCGCCTCTCTTCTCATCCTGACATATTCATTCCTGGCATTCTGGTATCTTTCTCTGCTCTCCAGTGTCCTGTTATTCCTATAGTTTCTCCATGCCCTTTTACTTTGTTGCTTAGCTAGCCTACATCTCTGATTAAACCATGGGTTTCTCATCTTCATTTCACTGTTTTCCTTTTGGGCTGGGACAAACTTGTTTGCTGCTTCCTTGCACTTTTGCGTGATGTAGTCCATCATATCTTGGGCCGTCTTTTCCCTGAGCTCTGTTTCCCATGCTATGTCTGTTAGGAATTTTCTTATCTCCTCATAGTTTCCCTTTCGGTATGCTAACCTTTTGGTTTCAGTATCTCTCCTCGAGTTCAATAACCCTTCTTCAATCAGGTACTCAAACTCCAATACACTGTGGTCGCTCATCCTACTGGGGCCTCAAAACCGATTTCTCTTATGTCAGAGTCGTTCAGGGTGAAGACCAGGTCGAGTCTCGCTGGTTCGTCATTTCCTCTCATCCTTGTGGGTTCTCTGACATGCTGGGTTAAGAAGTTTCTAGTCACCACCTCGAGTAGTTTGGCTCTCCACGTATCCTCGCCGCCATGCGGTTCCTTGTTCTCCCAATCAATTCTTCCGTGATTGAAGTCCCCCATGATGAGCAGGTGGGATCTATTTCTACAGGCAGCAGAGGCTGCCCTCTCAATTATAGTGTTAACTGCTGCCATGTTGTTTATTTTCATACTCTCTGACTGGGTCTTCTGTCATTTGGTGGAGGGTTATTATATTACTGCTACTACNGTAGGTATGTGTTGTGCATTACAACCAATCAGTTGTGATATAACTGTGTATTGTGGGGATGGAGGGCGAGGGGGCTTCGCTGCTTCTGTTTTCGGGAGCACAACACTGTACAATATTCTTTTCTCTGTACTTTGACAATACCTTTATCTTAGTTATACAAAATAGCAATAATACTATTGTAGCCAAAAATATTGCATGTTTAAAATAGTTAAAATGGCAACCATTTTTTATTCCTTCGGCCCGCACAAATATGTGAATATATATATGTTGTCCCTTACGTTGAAAGTTTTGGAGACCCCTGTCTAGTGGTGGAAAAATAGTTTATCATTCTCTTAATACGTTTTATTCAATAACTGACAGACATTACATATTTTATCTTGGCAGACTTTATTCATAACTGCCAAACATAAGAGACTTACATATTTATCTTGGTAAGACAATAACTGGCATACATAACATAAGAGACTTACATATTTATCTTGCTAAGATAGATTAACCACTAATCGTCTTCATTTTTTTTCAACTATTATGAGCTGTTTTCCATGTTTTTTTAACACCATGGCTAAGTGAGCCAGAGCTGAGTAGTAGTTGACCTCCCATTCATGCTGCTCATCTGGATTCAAGTCAACACTGTCAATCATACCCAACCCATAAGGAATTTTAACGCGCTTGATTGAATTATGACGCTTAGTCATGCCTAAAATTTGATTAATGCATAATTTAAAGCTCCATCGTCTCTAGATCTTAGTATCATTGCGGAGTCCCTCCATTATACAATCTGTATCCTCCTCACACTGTTCTAATAGATTTTTTTGCTAACAGCGTTATTTTCTATTGGCGGCCCTGCGCTATACCGGGTCACAATAGCTATAACATGTGGTACGCTTCCTGGTGACGGAGAAGGAGAAAAGACCGCGCCTCCTACTTTGATGCGGTCAGTCACCACCACATAGTTACTTAATGGTTGAATCGCTCGCTGTAGTCGTGTATAAGGATACCTCTCCCAGATCTCGCATGACATTCCTCCTGAATGGGCGTGAATTGAAGGAATATCATACACTATACAGTCACCAGGATGGAACTCATCCGATGCTAGATAATCTCCTTCTACTTTACAGTCTTTAAGACATGATAGCTTATGAAGCATATACCTTGAACACATCTTGTCAGATATTAAACGCAAGTTTGCGGATGTAAGGATTATATACAGTATAGAGTTACCATTTACTCTTTTCATTCCTCTATTACATCTGTAAACACACTCAACTGTTAAAGTGGAAAAATAAACACAGAGTATATATTTTTTTTTATTAATTGCAAACAAAGGAAAAATGGTAACAATAGTAAATAAATAAAATGAGTAGATTATATATTTCTAGTCGACTGTTAAATCAATGAGTTCAATATCTCCTGTGAGGTCTATTATAGGCACAGCTCTGCAAGGAAGTTTTGTAGTTTCACATTCAGCCTCGACCACATCCGCGTTCGAATTGTTGTTATTCATCCGATGATAAGCAGAGGCAATGCCTTCACTTAACTTATGTGTAAGCACACCGTGTGTAGGCAATGCTGCAGGGATTGCATTCCTCGCGGAGTCAACCATCACAAATTTCAACCCGCGACGCTGGTAATGCTGCTCCAACTTCATCATTATGGGTAGATATTTCAGTCTCCATACTTCTTGATTGTAGCTCTTCCAATACTGACCACAGCCCATCCCAAGTCCAAAGGGGAAAATTATGCGATTAATTTTATATTCTTCTTCTCTTGTTAAGATGACTGCGAAGGCCTTATGCAGAGATTTTGTAAACCAATAGCGACGCATTTCTTCTGTATCCAACTGTAAGCCTCTGTAGTAGTGCGGGTCGGTAGCATTTAATGTCTTGATTTCCTTCATCGACATGTTTAGGGGTTTAGACGATTTCCCTCCGGCGTGATGTGATATTAATCCAATGAGGTGAGGCAGATGAGGGTCGTCACCAATTCGATTGTTGAATTGAGGGGGTTCACCACAGACTATCTCTCCAGGCATGACTCGATCTCTTCTCTCTGCACGATTTTTGTAAAGTAGTTTGCTCCGATGAATGCGAGCATAAGGATAACGAGTCCATAATTCTTCAACCACCTCACTCATCATCACGCTAGTGGCGTCCATATCGTAGATGATGCAGTCGGAGTAAGAGTACTCCGAAAAAGATGAAAGGCTGCCAGCTACAGTCGTCAACATCTTATCTGATGAGTAAAGTAGAGGAAGTGAGTCGGAGAGCGGAGAGCAGTCACCCATTTATACGGTTGTGCGAAGGTTAGTGGGTTTCCTGTTTTGTTTCGTCCCTGTTTCCCTGGGACAGGCTAAAATCACTTTGACGTTATAAGGTTTCAAACTCCCCTGCATATTTTGAATAATGGGGAGGTACGCACTTTCCCACTCTACATCTTCACAACGACCTGACATACCTACACCCCAAGGGAGAATAACTTTCTTGATCTCCTCAGTATCTTCAATATACAATATGAGTTCTTCTAAAGATTTCGCCAAGTATAACAAGCGATTTTCTTTCGTATCAGCACGCAAACCTTTAACCATAGCGTAATCTTTTGATTTATTGGTAATGGCTTGAGCAATAGCATTCCTCTCAATAGGCTTCCCTAATCCATACTGAGTTGCCAAGGCTACTATGCTTGGTCCTTGACTGCCTCTGCTGATGTGAATGGATCCAGGTGTTGGACGGTCTTCTCTGATGCATCTCTTTAGATTATACAATTGCGTTCTGGCGTAAGCGGTGGCGTGAGGATACTTATCAGCAATGTCCTGCGACATGCCGTAGGGGGAGCATGATATACAATTTACAGAGTAGACAATGCAGCACTCTCGATTGTTAAACTCCTCATCCGTCATGTATCCCTGATGAATTTCTACAGAGTTCATTTTGGCTATGGAGATCTTTTTCCCAACGCGATATATATGAAACACAGGGATGTGATGCGCGGGCAGTAATGAATTAGTGTGATCTAGTCACCCCCCTTTTATCCTCATCGGGGCGTGTGTGGCACGCGCGCAAGCTCTCAGGTTAGTTTCCAGTTACTGATTAACCTCACTCTGTAGCTATGTATTTTTTTATATTATTTATTTATATAATAAATATATATTATTATTATTATTATTTAATAAACGTGGAATATAGTCCATTCTAGCAGTAAGATTTGTGTAATGCTATAATCTCAACAATGAGGTTTTATATTGACTTTGCACCACGCTGGGATTTTTCTAAGTTGAGGAGAGCTTGATATATTCCTTCACATCTCGTTCACTATAGAAATTAGTCTAAGGCCGTGCTGTGTATATAACACATTTATCTCCGACAAAACTACTCTCCCGGGGCGAGTGTTTATAGTGTGTGTAAACTTCAATCCACTACTGGATAGATCAGATTAGATTTTTTTTTCACATCAACGCGAAGCTGACTATTTCGTCTTTCCTACCAGCTCTGCTTAAACTAGTTGAGATTACCTTTAAGCCAATACATAGATCTCTCAATGAATATGTAGCGAAATGTGTCACCCCTTTCTCGAGGATAAATAGGTCGGGAAAGGTCCGGTCTGGTCTACCACAATTTTGAGTGTTCGACCAGCATGGACGTCTTTCGCACCAAAACATT
The DNA here is from genome assembly GCA_020271785.1 of Procambarus virginalis. Taxonomy (NCBI): domain Eukaryota; kingdom Metazoa; phylum Arthropoda; class Malacostraca; order Decapoda; family Cambaridae; genus Procambarus; species Procambarus virginalis. The sequence goes on from WNGS01007259.1 coordinate 99,714, forward strand.
CCGCAGCATGGAACGATTGCGTTGTGAGCAGATGAGACTAGACACTTTTGTGGGATGGCGTCTTGGCTGGCTTTTGCCCCAGGATTTAGCGAGCGATGGATTCTACTTCACCAAATCTGTGGACTACTGCATATGCAGTTTCTGTTATACTTTAATAGGTGGCTGGGTGGAGGGGGAGGACACCCCTCGCAGTCGACATGTAGTTGCAGCACCTTACTGTCCGTTCATCTGTGGTAAACGCACTGAAAATGTTAGCATTGCGCTAAGCAACACTGTCTACACCTACGGATTGAATTTCACCTATTCTGTCCTGCAACTGGAAAGCGTGGGAAATTCAACTAACAATTGTAAGTACCCAACACAATTATGTGTGATCTCTTAGTCTCTGTGAATAACGTTTGGTTGTATAGTCATTGTGAGTAGCCTGATAATAAGATTTGTGTGTGTGTGTGTGTGTGAGTGTTTATAGGTGTGGCGAGTGTGTGTATATATATATATATATATATATATATATATATATATATATATATATATATATATATATATATATATATATATATATATGTATATATATGTGAGAAAGCTGCATGAACGCGCAAGCCATATATCACTAAGAACTCTTTGACCCGGCCAGGATTCGAACCCATGCCGTCCAGGATCACCCCTAAACGTACACAGTACCGTGACCACCGCACCAATGATCGTCTATAAGGATTGGTCAGTCTTGGTGCTTATTAACTAAGCTCCCAGACTGATCAACCCCCGACGACACTCATGGATCCATTTGGGTACAGTTTTTCATCAAATTCTGGCGCATGCACGGGCCGCACTCATGGATCCATGAGTGTCGTCGGGGGTTGATCAGTCTGGGAGCTTAGTTAATAAGCACCAAGACTGACCAATCCTTATAGACGATCATTGGTGCGGTGGTCACGGTACTGTGTACGTTTAGGGGTGATCCTGGACGGCATGGGTTCGAATCCTGGCCGGGTCAAAGAGTTCTTAGTGATATATGTATATATATATATATATATATATATATATATATATATATATATATATATATATATATATATATATATTTATTTATTATTATTTGTTTTAATAATTGTAGCTGCTGTGGAATGGAGTGGAGAAAACTCGGGAATTCTACCATTCTCTATACCCATATACCCAGAGATGGCGGGGTATAAGACTCGTTTGGCATCATTTGGAATCATCTGGCCTGATATGAGTGGACAGTCTCCAGCAGAATTGTCCCGTGCTGGCTTTTTCTGTTGTGGTGGATATTGGAAGATATTATTATTATTAGTAGTATTATTATTATTATTATTATCACCATTATTATTATTATTATTATTATTGTCTTAATGTATTCACGCGAGTCAAGTCAGTTTGAGGCGTCCTAGTATTTATTTATTTATTTATTTATTTATTTATATACAAAATATTTTTTCTTTTTTCTTAGGAGTTGGAGACCATATACGATGCTTTTATTGTGGTGTGGACTTGTTAACTTCGAACCTTCGGACAACCCCTGGACACTCCACGCACGATATTATCCAGACTGCGTCTACTTAAATTCGAAGAAGGACCGAGCTTTCATTAAAAATGCGGTCCTTTCTCACCTCCTCGACTGACAAAACCTGTTGATGAAACACTGATTAACGCGCTCCTGCTAGGACTTGACTATTTCAACGCTCTCGCTACTACAGTGCGATTCCCATACATTGCCCTGCGAGCTGCGCTAAGAGAATACCTCAAGATAAAAAGGGATATATTACCTCTCCTCGGCGAATCTAACTGTGAAGAGGTGATGTTATGGTTTTTAGATCGAGTGGAAGAATGTGAGGACGCAGATGAGGTAGCTGAATCTCCCTTAGAAGTATTATTGTCCCAAGGTGTTATCTCCCACCACCAAGTTCCCGCAGTAGTGGGGGTAGATGAACGTGTAGATGTTGTTGCGGAAGAGAATGCAATGCCTGGTGTTGGTAGGTTTTATTGCAAGGTATGTTTCACCCGAGAAATAAACACTGTTCTCATCCCTGTAGACATATGGTAATATGTTCGGATTGTGTAACGAGATGTGTCAAATGTCCTGTATGTCGAGGAGATGTGGTACATCTACTTCTTCCTATTATCTCTTAATAAACAAATCTAAAGTTGATTCTTTTATATTATCCTTATTAATTATTTTTATTATTATCGCTGTGTGTGTGAGTGTGTGGTAAGGAGGCACCCTCGACCTCTTGAAAGGGGGTATATAGCCCGCCCTGACCTGGTAGGGTAAACAGTCCGTCCAAGATGTCCGCACGAGCCTCTGCTTCCGGTGTAGCCTCTACTCCTCACTCGGTGGTGATGCGCGCCTAGGTCAAGCCTTGGCAATAATACGTGGTATGTTTCCCTTAAGTCTAGATATAACATGCTAAGAGGCTTTCTTGTTCTTTGCTGATGTTGTTGTAGTAGTAGTAGTAACAAATAATAACAATAATGGGAGTGTGTGTGGTGTGTGTGTGTGTGTGTGTGTGTGTGTGTGTGTGTGTGTGTGTGTGTGTGTGTGTGTGTGTGTGTGTGTGTGTGTGTGTGTGTGTGTTTTATGCTAGTATGTAAACTTCTTTTTAGATTATCTGGAGAATGCTAGCAGCCGGCGGGGTAGCAGCAGCAGCACAGCAAACCACCACCAGCAGAGCCACCTCCGGGGGAATATTTTCATATTCCTGGGGAATACTCACATACACACAAACACCGGGGAGGTGGTTGTGACCTCTCCCCCTACTCCAGACGACCACGGTGTTAGCCCTCCCTCCCTCACCTTGGTGATGGTGACCGTAGCGACCAGGGCGTAGCTGGTGTCAGCCCCACTGGTGCCACACTCACCACAAGTGCTTGTCTCCCTACACACACCACTACCACACTCGCTACTGCTCCTGCTGATGGAGATCAATGTGATAGAAGTAGTAGTAGTAGTATAACACTATCCCTCATTGTGTACTCGCTGACAAGACTGCTGATGAGAGGGGGAATAACACATTATATTTTATGAATACCGTTGAAGAGGTGCTGTCCCCCAGCCTTTTAACTGGGGGTGTAGAGTAGGTAATGACATTGCTACTACTAGTACTACTGGCAATAATAGGACTGAAGAAGAAGTTGTAAGAACGAGTGTGGATATTTCACAGGGGGGAGTATCCAGACCTCTTGACTATGAGTGAAGGCCTTGATGATGCGGTGTTTGCCACTATTTCTCTCTCAGAGGATAACCCCGCTACTCAGACCGAAAATGATTTAATGTAGAAGCATTACTGGATGAGCGTATAATGCTTACAGATAGTCAACAACGGGGCTTGCTAACAGACATTGATATGAATCTTTTCCTAAACCCACAACTTAGTTCGCTCCAAGACACGACTACAAACAATAAGCCTAAACATAGCTCTCACCCCTCCTCGTCCACAACCGTAACTATAAACTAAGTTCACACAAACCTACATCTCGGGCTAGAGGCCGTGATGAATGGAACACTATGACTCAGTCGGTGATAATAAGCAGTGATGACGAAAACTTAACCCCTCTGCGAAGGATTCGAGTTGGGATGATCTTAATAGACCCAGCTATATTGATAGCACCAGTGACAGTGATAACGAGGTTGAGCGTGAAATAATCGCACCTCCCCCACCCAAACGACCGATGAAACGATGTGTTAATCGTCTGACTATAGAAAAAAAACCTTCCAAGCCTAAAGCTAAAAAGAACTTTTTGAAAACCCCGCTGAAATCCAGTAGTCATGTAACCGCATTATGTATGTTATGTTATCTTCATGTGGGTGTGTTATGATGTGTTATGTCTTCCAGTTATTGTTTTTAT